>JAGDQP010025330.1:0-27026 GCA_022664845.1 Lepisma saccharinum | reverse complement strand
TCTTTCTTTCTTTCTTTCTTTCTTTCTTTCTTTCTTTCTTTCTTTCTTTCTTTCTTTCTTTCTTTCTTTCTTTCTTTCTTTCTTTCTTTCTTTCGTTCGTTCGTTCGTTCGTTCGTTCGTTCGTTCGTTCGTTCGTTCGTTCGTTCGTTATTGATTGATTGATTGATTGATTGATTGATTGATTGATATATAGATAGATAGATAGATAGATAGATAATGTGTTGAAACTCAGGATTATGCAGGTAGGAATAAATTGCCAAACGTCGAGTTAATGTTAGAATAAATTCAATAGTTATCATTGGAGACATGTAGAACTGGCACGTAAGAAAAGGAAACTCATTTAAGTAATAAATAACCCAGTATTTTTCTCTTCTTTTTTCCACAGTCGAATAAATAATTTCATTTTATTCCCCTTTTTTTTTCTCAGGCGGGGCTTGCTGCAGCACCTGCACGCGCTGTTTCAGCTGTAAAGAACATGAACATTCCACAGCAGATTAAGGATATTAAGCTTCCGGATTTGCCACAGGCCATCAAAGATCTGAAATTCTGACCAAGCGCCCTTCGGAGGCAGGAAGCAAGCTGACAGCTACAAGATCATTGGCAACATATTGATATTCAAGAGGAGGATGAGGCGGCATCATTATGCCAACAGAGCTACTTATAGAAACAGACCTGGCGATAGTAATAGTAAAGCAGACCTTCGGTATTAGGCAATGTGAAAAAAAATAATCCTATTGAAAACTATACTTGTTCAACTTATATTACTCTTATATAGAAGTGTATGTCTTCGTTATGTATAATTTTAAGTATAAAGGTTCAAATTGTTAAAAGACAATATGAAAATTTATGTACAAAAGTGTTTCTATACAATGTAATCGAGATATGTTTTTATCAAAGGGAAAATTTGTGTCCAAAGGATCTTTGTGCAAGATAAATGCTGGATTTCCATTGCCTTCGATCGGAAGGTGGTGGTGGTAATAACGCCCTAAGGACGGGGCTTTTAAAGAGATTCGAAACCAATACGTCCGCTGTATTCAGAGGATCCCTTGGTTACTCATAGCAAGGACACTGGAATCGAAAAGTACTAGTCAAAGTTGAACTGAAGACAGGAAAAGTGTCTACAGATCATGAAAATTAGATATTTTCATAGAAGTCTTGCCATTATTGATACGTTTTTCTGTTCTTCCTTCAACTGTTTTTTCTCTTTACCTTTTACTGTGGTCTGCTCATGCATTTCTGTAGAGGATTGTTTAGGACGGCAGATAGATATTCGTGAAACGTGGAGAAAATAAGGAGTTGCCTCCAGAATATAGCGCAGTTTACACAAACCTATAAATATACATACACAAACACACACACATTCACAGTTTCAGACTGAGAGAATGTGAAGCACCAAATAGCTAAATATAAGGAAATATTTTGACATGCAAGAAGATAATTTTGAAGTTAATGTAGACTTAACGTGACAGAAATTGAAAAAAACTTTAACTAGATCAAAACAGTAATTGGTTTTGCTGTACAAAACATTTTTAAAATCGTCTGTTTCTATATATATATACAAACAAGAACACTTAAAACAAATTTTCTAGTTCCTTCTATAAAGAGAATATAATATTTTTAGTAAAAATTTGTGCGTGCATGCATAACACTTAAACATGTATTTATCTGAGTGTGGGGAAACTAAGAAAAAGAATGAAAACATCATTTTCTTCAAGTTTTCTGTCAACTGAATGTCTTATTGTGAAAGTGATGACTGCTGTTCATTTTATCTGAGCTCTTTGTTGATGTTGCCTGAATTGAGAACACTTCAAATATTATCATTTATTGGGTATAATAGTGCTCTCATCTCACGACAGTGTGAGATTTTCGAAACTTGTTATATGAAGCAAAAATTAAAAATGAATATATTTCTTGTTCTTGAGTGTTTTTCTTTGAGATTCCCTAATTATTTCAAATTATATTTTATTTGTGATATCACTAAACATTGTACTAACAGGTTTTTCAATAACGTTCTACAGGGTCCGTCCGGAAATTAGTTGGACTGAAGTTTCGTAAGCCCCTTCTGCATCAACACAGCGTTGCCAGCGACTCTGCCAGTCACTGAAGGCTCCCTGGAACGCAGAAACTGGAGTGCTCTTCAGCTCCCTCGTTACGACCTCTTGAATGTCCTGGACCGAGCCGTGGTGCCGTCCTTTCATGACCCGTTTCAGTCGGGAGAAGAGGAAGAAGTCTGGGGGAGCGAGATCTGGGTTGTAGGGTGGGTGGGGAAGCTGTATGAAGCCATGTTTGGTCAGGAAGTTCTTGACAGTAAAGGCAATGTGGCTCGGCGCATTGTCGTGATGGAGCTTCCATGAGCCGGCGATTGTTGGGCGGACGCGGGCGACTCGTTTTCACTCAATCTGCGGTCAGCGTTCAACAGATTTCGCACGTTCACCACGTTTTCATCACTTTTTGAGGTTGCAGGGCGTCCTGACCGTTACTCATCTTCAAATTGCTCTCTTCCCTCCCGAAACAATTTGTGCCACGCAAAAACACTTGGTCGACCCATGACATCACTCCCATACGCAGTCTTAATCATGTCATTGGTCTCACTCGCAGTTTTACCCAGTTTGACGCAAATCTTCACCGCGTACCGATGCTCTAACGAACGATTCATTGTGGAGCGTGACACGGCACCTTGACAGGGGTTCACCTTCAACTCGATCTACACTCCGGGAAGGCTTGTAGGTGCGCTGGTAGCTAAGACCCTCCACCACCCAACCAGCGTAGTAAGATCCCCCTTCTTCACTCCGTTGTGACGGGAAAAATTCAGACCGACTACTTAATTTCAGACCGACCGTCCGGACGGACCCTGTATCTCGAAACACGATAACCTGGGTTGTCAAAATTAAATTAAGTTTGAATAGGATACCTTCGTCTTATGTCGTACACTTATATCTAGTACATGAGGTTACTTAATTTTACAGGAATTATATAACAGGTTAAGCAAATTTTCAGGAAACACAGTTCCCACTGTGAGCACCCGGATGACTCGAGAAAAATCGCTTACCCATGGAAGTATGTTTCGTCATTTCTAGAAGTCCAGAATTAATTACACACAAAGAAAATTGGAACTAATCGTGGTCTTCATTTATTGTAAATTTACTCAAGAATTGCACAGAATCATAGGTACTAACTCTAGCCCTTCTTAACTATTTTTCATGAATGTAAAAATAAATTACATACTTAATTTTTAGGTTATTCTTATGCCTATTAAATTAATACAAATTATAAAGTATTTGCGTACACTATAATTATATACGCCCAATTTCTGTTTCTATTCGTATAAGTAATAAAGAGTACGAGAGTACGGACAAGTTTTGACGCATGTCTAGCAGGCTTGTCATCTTTCAGAAATAAATATATTGCACCATTGAATGTATTTACAGACTTACACAATTGTTTGACGTACTTGTGTAGAAAATATTGTCCTGATATGCAGCCAAACTAGGATTATATATATATATAAAGATAACAGTTTCATCGGCAAAAAGTTATTTGTCCAGAAATCGCAGCAAGTTGCATACTTCACTTTTTTTTATCCCACAGAGGGACATTTTTGTAACCCAACGGGAATTATTAATCCCAGTTTTAATTTCCGTAAATATATATTGCACGTGAGACGGATATCGTTGCAACTTTGAGGAACATGCGTCAAAACTTTTGTCCATAGCTGTACTTCATATACAATTTGTATTATTATGTAAAGCTGTTGAGTGAAAGTGTGGTTGTGTTTCGTTTGAGGTGACCATGGTGTTTCAACTTCGCAACATTGCAGCCGTGAGTCTGTACTACCGATGTGGGTCCAAGACTGCAGAGGCTAGTCTTCATTTAAGTGTTTACTAAGGCATTCGTCAGAGACAGGACAGGAGCATCAAAGCTATTGTGAAGAAGTTTGAGGCAACCCGTTCAGTATTTGTTGCTTCCAGATGCGGTCACTCAAAGAGAGTAACTACAGATAAAAACACAAAGCGGTTGTTGATTAATCTGGGAAGAAATCCGTCGTCTATCCGCAGAAATGAACATTTCTCCTAAAAGTGTATATAAGCTAGTTAAAAGCATCAAACTCAGGCTCTACACCCAGAGTTGTTGCATGGGCTCCATGATGGGGTTTACAGATAGACTGGTGGAGTTTACAGCTGCTGTCCTTGAAAGGATTCACGATGACTCCAATGTTTTGGCCGTCATATGGTGGTCGGACGAGGCGACATTCAAGTTAGACGCGTTTGTGTTTATTAGGTCTCGCAAAATCCCCATACCATTATTGACCAGGATGTAAATCTACCAGGGGTCAGTGTTCGATTTGTAGCGGGGTGTGTTGGGATTATCCCCCTCTCGGCAAAAATCTTCCTGGTACAATTGCAAGCATGCTCTAACCTGGGATATGGACGATCCCAAAATAACGTATAATACGTATCTCACTAATTCTTCCCCCTCTCTGGAAATTACACAAATCGAACACTGCCAGGGGTGACTGTTTGGCAGTCGGATCCTACTTTTTCGCCGGCACTATAACTTTGTGTAAATACTTGGATATCCTTCAAACGTGCTTTTACCCTTGAGTAGAACACAAATAAGCGTTCTTTTTATCAACAAGATGGTGCTCCACCCCAATTATTGACTAGAAGTGAGTGAGTGACCCCTCTCGTTCCCAGGACCTCTATTTCTCAGGGGTAATGAAACATGCATATATAGGCGCAAACCAAAGGATATTCACCATCTTCGTCAAGTGATTGGAAAGAGTTCTAATATGTTGATACGCCGCAAGGTGTTGCACAACAATTGCAAGCATGCATCAACCAATTTGAACATTACCGGTAAACATTCCTTGTCAAATTGATTGTGGCTTCCACAAGGAATTGTTATACCACTGACCCGTGGTACCTCTTGTTAAAAAAATAAAAAAAAATTTCTACGAAGAACGATTCCGGTACTCAGTACAAATTTAATGATAATTTATGTAATTTTTACAATTAACTTAAGTGGCTGAGTCAAAAAGGTGCTGGTACGGCGTTCCGCTAGGAAAAAAGCACTGGGTAATATATGTACATGTAACAGACAAGGAAAGCCGGAAGGGCAATTAATTAATGGTAAAAAGGAAGGCATCTATTTGCAGCTTATTTGTTCCAGAGAAGACCAAATACAAACACATTATAGTACGTTAGAACTGTTTCAATATCTGGTTCGTATTCATGCGGAGTGGAGAAAACTATGTGCATGTATAGAATGAATAAAGACAGTGGCGCCTCAGCGGACGACGCATCAAGCTTGGAACAATTGACTACGGAATAGCGTGTAAGTTCAGGAGAGGTAATGTATTGAAAATTCTGAGCAAACGGAAGTGTGAAATATTTATTTTATTTATTATTAAGTTTCAGATACAGCTTGAGTTACCATTTTACAGAGAAACAAATAACAATGCAACAAACTAAATAACTTTACTACAACTAAATAAATATATATATATATACTCAAACAGCACTATACTTCACATTAGATCTACTCTTGTTTAATCAATGTGGTGACCTCTTCAATTCTTTTGTTTCTTCACATTAACTATACATCATTTTTAGCGTGTACAACTAGACATCACTAAAGTCGTTTAAGTTGGAAATTCGCTTTCATGTAAAGGTACAATTATCCAAATTTTACCTTCCATCACTTACTTTTTATCTCTTCCTCTTAAATTCTGAGTTGTGCTTTCCTGTAGACGACCTCGAGATGAAGTCGAAATATGCATTGCTTTACAATCGTGGAGACCAATACAGCCAAGTGTATTTATGATTGAACTATAGTCTTCCATCACAGTCAAATAACTCCAATTACTTTATTTAGCCTATTGTTACGTTCGTGACCATTGAAATTATGTAAATGCTTGACTCAAAAATATTGAAGAGCACTATACAAACAGTTGTAGTGGCGAGCTTGCTTTATATTAAACTGATTGTTGAAACTGAAAATTCGAATGTGATATGTCGGATACATTGCGGGCAATGTTAAAAAGAATCAATCTTTAAGAGCAATATATTGAACGAATCAGCTGACGTTTATCTCGAGAGCGCAACACGCTCAAAAGTAATTTCCATAAAATGGATTTATTACTCCTGTTCTCCCCCATTCGCTTCCGTCACTGTTTGCAGAAGGGATATAATAATAAAAGACAATATTTCCTCGTTACTGCACTTTTGACAAACGTAGGCAGCGTAGTGGTTACCTTAAATACAGTCGCGGAGTGTTGCGATCTTCAGACAGCTGTCTTAACAATAACCATATGTCACTAAGAAGAACTTTTTATTATTTACTCTTCGGAATAGTAGTCATGTTTCATCATATGTACACTCCTTGCTGCTTAAACAGTAAGTAAGTTAATGGTGTTATTGTATTTGGTGCAACATTTTTGAGACCCCATGATATCAAAGCTATAGCAGAAAAGACCTTCTATACCTGCTTATGTTGTCCGTCCGTGTCCAGAAATTAAATCTCATACGTGAGGTGTCGTTTGAAAGGCCTTGACTAAACCAGGGCCGCCAGAACCGTCGTGGTTGGTCCGGTAGTTTAGTGTTACCAACCCATTTTTTAAAAAATCAATTGTTCAAATTTCGTCCATTCAGTTAGACCTAGCTGCACCAAATTTGGCATAAACACTATTCGACACAATAACAGAATTAACCTACGCCTCCATCTTAGCAGTGTTGCCAACCTATTTTCTATAAAATTATATTTTTCTCCAAATTGCTTCCATTACTTGAGACATAGCAGCACCAAACTTGATTTGACACAATAGCAACATACTGTGCCCAAAAATATATCTCAGGAAATACAAGGTGTAGAGAGATGCGTGAGGTGTCGTTGGAAAGGTCTTGACTAGCTAGTTCGTCAGAACCGTCTTGATTGGTGCAGTAGTTCAGCTAATCTAACCTAAAGGCCATAAAATAATTTCAAATTCAGTTAGATATAACTGCGCCAAACTTAGTATAAACATTAATCGACACAATGAGTTTTCCATTACCGATGTTGCCAGCCTATTTTATAAAAAAAATAATATTTGCTTGGCTAAAATGCTATCAAGGAACCGAAACCTTTGCGATTGTTAGTCGAATTTCAGCTCCAACTTGTTTAAAAATAATCTTCGTTCTAATTTTAAGGGTAAGATTGCCCCGCACAAAACTTAATGTCATTCCATTCAGAACGTAAGATGAGCTTGCAGAAAGTTCCGTCGAACTAACGTACATGGGGCGAAAAATAAACGAAAAACTTCTACTTGAACAGTTAAGTCCGGTAGGTGACATTTCATATGAAACTAGTAATGAATAACATCTCTAAAATGAGAGTGTGGACGTACGCGACTTTAGGATTTACATTTTCCCATTCTCATCTATACTGCTAGTAGGGAAAGTATCGACCTCTATCTTCTGTTTTGCCCGCCTGCGAAGAAGAAGGGAAAGCCGGGCTTTGGATGCTTAGCCAAACGTCATAGACACTGTTACAACATGTTATTTCCTCACTGGGCTACATTGTGGCCGCACGAGTTTTCTTCGAAAGAACACTGTCAAAGAAAGCATTTTTTTTCTCCGCTTGCGTTGTGATTGACAAATGGTGTGTAACTGTGTTGTGTGTTAGTCTTAAGAAATAACTATGCGTATGAATATTTTAAAAGCGCATCCGAAAAGTAAATAGTGCGTATTAAATTTGATCTATGCCCCAAAGTAAGCAGAAGAAGTAAAGAAACTGGTTAAAAATTCTACAAGAGAAGATTAATTTAAATCCGATTTTCATTAATTCCGGTGGAATGGAATGTATCTATGTAAATGTGATATAAACCAGTAGAGTTCAATTCCTTTCAAACTAAAAATGAGCAAATACGTTAATGATTTTAACTGCATTATGACGTATAACTTGAAAAAAGTTAACGAATTCAAAGATCATTTATATGCAAAGTGAAAACAATGAAATAATTCCCTCTTTTGGTAAAATAAAAGATCAAAGTTTCATGTTTTAATGGGAGAACATTGGTTCAACATTTTCTTCTTTTAACATGGTAAATATCATGATGTTGCCTATGACATATTCCAAGAAAAAAGATAGCCCCAGAGGTCTGTTCCTAGAATATTCCTTGTTCAGAGATTCTGCCAGTCATCCGTCCAAATTCTGGAGTATTCCTTCCTAACTTTTCCGTATTGAAACCTTCAAAACTTTGCTTACCTCCACCCCCACCCAACACAATTATAACTTTACACCATCGGAGACTGCTGGTTCAAAATTCGGAGATTACCAATCTGTTTGATGTTCCCATTAGCATTTCTCAGTTTCACCTACCGCACGGCTGTAGCACAATTGGTATAGTGTTGGCTTGGCAATTGGAAGGTTCTAGGAACAATCTAGAGGCCGCCCATCCTGACAGAGTTTTCCATGGCTTTTCCTCAACACACCAGTCAATTGCCGAGATGGTACCTTCAAATTACGCCTTGTTCTGCTTTCTTCTAATATCGCCTACCCTATCCTATCCGGCCTGAGCCAAACTTTCAAAAAGGCCATAAATAACTTCAAATTCTCAAATAGTTTCACCAGTCGAATGGTGAATCATACTTTCAATTATATCTAGAGCCAATACCTCGTTCCGAAAGTGGACAATGTATTGAAGTGTACGTATTCTGGTATCGATGGTCAACGGCCATCACAGATCTGACCTATAAAGTAATCGGCGAACACATTCAGATAAAAAGAGCAGGTAAGACAGAGCGGGCATGAGCTCTATTATAGGTATGGTGATCATATTTTCTAAGTCAAAATTCGGGACAGGTCTCATCGAGATCCCTTCTGATTTGAGAATGGTTTGAGTGTCAACCAAAGGAAAAAAATATTCAGGCATAAATTTATCAAAAAGCTGCGTTTTATTAAAAACTACTTCCTCTTTAAAAATAGTACCAGTTTGTTTAATTTCCGGGTGCTGAGCCGTTATAACTTACTTGCTATTACATTTCTTAAGATGCAATAACTTATGATTTAAGTTATTATAACTGAGCTATTGTTAATTAGTTCATCATTGATTAACACCCAAGAGCACTACAGTGAAACAATTATAAAATTTACTTCAAATGTCCTTATTATGTTAAAACTATATCGCACTTTTTTTTGTTAGAAAATTCGAGACTTTTTCCGGCCACAACCCTCAAATTCCGGACTTCCTTGGAAGCTAATAACAACACACAATACATCTTGTCTTGAAAACACGATTGAAAGGAATGATCATTTTGCCACACACACAAACAACAGAGGGGAAACACACACAGAGGGAGAGAGAGAGAAAGCGTGTGAGTGGGGAGGAAAGTTGGCAACAACGTAAGCGCCTGTCCACTCTCCGCCAGCCAAGCCTTAGCTCCTTTCCTCTGTCGTTTCTACCCGGATCTATTCTTTCATAAATAAAAATATATCAAGCAAACATACTGATGGGGCAGAAAAAAGTTCTAAATTTCTTTCTTCCATCATGGTTAGAATATCAAGATATGTGCACAGGCAAAGTTTAGCAACTCGAGTGCAATTGCTTTGGGAGATATCGATGATATAAAGGTCAGATTCTTGTTTCTGAAATTCTCAAATAAATGGAAAACAAATATATAGTAATGAATACTGCGTGGAAGGCGCTACATGTTGGAAGGTATATTCTTCACCACCGCCATATTGAATCTCATTTGATTTTCTTAAATGGAAAGAGGGTCGTGTAATACGTCATTCTGGGCTAGAATTTTATGGGAAACACGTTTCTGAAGTAAGTTTTTCCGTAAATGTACTCTTGTGAGAGAGAATGGTGTGTAACATTAGTGTGGGCTAATGCTGGAATAGCCTGAAAACACTTAATTTTGTTTTGAAGGAATGGAAACATAAATGTATACAAATTATTCCTGATTCTATTGCTATATCGATATTCATTTGTATGAATTTACGTTACATTTCCTTCATTATTTTAAAACAATAGGGTGTTTTCAAATTAATACATCATTAGCCCATGGATCATTCCAGAGAATATCGACAATTAAAATAAGAATTGCTGGCTCGACTATTTTTGATTCCCTTCATATTTGGTACATTGAATGCTATACACAAGCGAAGTTGAAAACAGTTTTTGATTAAAAGAAAATATTGCTCATAGTTCAGGATGTACAGGGTGTTCAAAAATGAGATTCAGGAAAAACAGCGAATTATAAAGTTACACATATTTAAAAAAACAAAACAGTTGAGATATTTGAATAATTCAGAAACATTTAAAGTATAGACACCTCAGAGAATATTTAAAGCTATGTCTTTATGTTCTAGCCTCAAAATGGCTAGTGAACAGCGTGGTTTAGACAGTTGTAAAATATAGGTGAAATTCTCATTTCCCCCCCCTCATTGAATGGAAAGAAATAACAAGTCGTTTAGTTCGTTATACCTACTATTGTCACTGTAATGACAGAAAAACAATAACTTCCTGTGTCATTTCCTTTTCTTTATATCAAGACTTCAACTTCATAAAAACTCAAATTTGTCAAAATTTGAGGGGTTGTAAGTCAGAGAGGGAGGGAGTACATGAACAAAACTTAGCATAGCAGTTCCTTTGTTTATATTCTAAAATAGCTAAAAGTTTCATTGTGTTTTTCGAACCCCTCTATGAAATACAGCTTCTTAAATTTGCTTAAAAATCTATAGTCGTGTCAATACAAATTATCATTGAAAAATGAGGCTATTGTTAATAATGTTGTATTTTATCAGAGTAATCATTTAAATCACGTGTCTTAAGCACAAATAGATTATGTTTTACGTTCTTTGTTGATTCAGAGCTATTTTAGCTTTTTTCTATCTGCTGCTTAAGGAAAAACCATGGTTAAAAAGCACTCATCTCCGATCTGATGGTACGAATTCTTCCTAAGTGACAGATTTTTAAATTTTTTTTTTTTACAAGTTATGTACGCAGCCATGTCCTACGAAGAGACGTTATTCGTTTCGTTAGGCCTAATAGAATCCATTGGCCTACATTTTACTCGGATCTCGCGTTAAAATCTCAGCTTTTCTTTTCAAGTTCTATACAGTACATACCAATGTTGCGTAAGGAGATGTTACTCTTTTCGTTAGATCTAATAAAATACACAGACCTGCTTCTTAGTAATAATAATCTCTAACAAAGACTTTATATCCAGCATCCTAAGATAACGCTGATTCGCCATTAGCTGATGTGCTGAAGTACCGGCCAACGTTTCGCTAACCCTCCGTCGCACAAAAGGTTCTGTAACTTTCTTGCATCAATTTTAAGAAGCTGTATTTCAAAGAGGGATTTGAATGGCAATGGAATAATAACCTATAATTGTGTGATATGACATAATTTGTAACGAAATAGAAATAAAACAACCACTCAAGTGCCGTGATTTTAACCGCGAGATCTATGTAAAATGTAGGCCAATGGATTTCACTAGCCCTGACTAAAAGAATAAAATCTCTTTACATGACATGGCTGTGTACATAACTTGTAAAAATAATAAAAAAAAAAACTCACGAAGAACTCTTACCATCAGATCGGAGATGAGTGCTTTCAAACCACAGGTTTCCTTAAGCAGCAGATAGAAGAAAGCTAAAATAGCTCTGAATCAACAAAGAACGTAAAACATAATCTATTTGTGCTTAAGACACGTGATTTAAATGATTACTCTGATACAATACAACATTATTAACAATAGCCTCATTTTTCAATGATAATTTGTATTGACACAACTATATCTTTTAAAGCAGCTTTAAGAAGCTATATTTCATAGAGGGGTTTGAAAAACAAAATGAAACTTTCAGCGGTTTTATAAACAAAGGAACTGCTATGCTAAGTTTTGTTCATGTACTCTGACTTACAACCCCTAAAATTTTGACAAATTTGAGTTTTTTTATGAAATTGAAGTCTCGATATAAAGAAAAGGAAATGACACAGGAAGTTATTGATTTTCTGTCATTACAGTGACAATAGTAGATATAACGAACTAAACGACTTGTTATTTCTTTCCATTCAATGAGGGAAAAAAAAATAGAATTTCATCTATATTTTACAACTGTCTAAACCACGCTGTTCACTAGCCATTTTGAGGCTAGAACATAAAGGTATAGCTTTAAATATTCTCTGAGGTGTCTATACTTTAAATGTTTCTGAATTATTCAAATATCTCAACTGTTTTGTTTTTTTAAATATGTGTAACTTTATAATTCGCTGTTTTTCCTGAATCTCATTTTTGAACACCCTGTACATCCTGAACTATGAGCAATATTTTTTTTTTAATCAAAAACTGTTTTCAACTTCGCTTGTGTATAGCATTCAATGTACCAAATATGAAGGGAATCAAAAATAGTCGAGCAACCACCACTTGTCGAAATTCTGTGGAATGACTCCCATACTAATGTCACACACTACCATCTCTCACAATAGTACATTTACGGAAAGACTTAACTCAGAAACGTGTTTCCCATAAAATTCTAGCCCAGAATGACATATTACACGACCCTCTTTCCATTTAAAAAAATCAAATGAGATTCAATATGGCGGTGGTGAAGAATATACCTTCCAACATGTAGCGCCTTCCACCCAGTTTCCATTTATTTGAGAATTTTACAATATAAGAGTATTTTCTCATTTTTTCTTCACTCTTCAGAAACAAGAATCTGACCATTATATCGCAATGATCCCTTTAGTTTTGAATTGGTAAAGTCAAAGATACACGGGATTGATTTTTAGCCCTCAACCCTTTATTTATATACAAGAATAAAGTTAATAAAATTACCGTTCCGAAGAATACAGTTTACAGTTATTTGAGCATGGACGATTACAAAGATATTTTATTTTTAAGAGTGATTAGTTAGAGATTGTGAAGAATAGGATGACACCAGTTTTTTAGCAAGCTGCATGTCGGGAGTTGTACCAGTTCCTTGGCGAACTGCGTACAGGAGAATATTAAGGTAAGAGTACACACCAGTTCCTTGGCGAACTACGTGTGCGGATGACACCAATTTCTTAGCGAATTACGTGTCAGGTGGTTGTGCCAGTTCTTTGGCGAACTACGTACAGGTTAAGTTAGGATTTATATGTGAGCGTGCACACCAGTTTTTTGGCGAACTACCTGTGCAGGATAGTACCAGTTTTTTTAGCGAACTATGTACTAGGATTGTTTTAGTTTTTTTAGCAAACTGCGAACGGTTGAAGAAGAGGAACTGACCACCCGGGGGAAACGAGTGATGGCTCTTGCTTTGTGCAGGTCCTTTTTAAAGGTGGATGTACGGGTGGTTCCTCTTGTTTCTCCTAGTTGACTCCAGCTCCCTCTATCTTCCCTTATTTGCTCCATCTGGTGTTAGTTTGAGGAGTTAACCGTTGTCTGCTCCAGTGTGTATGTATGATTTGTTTACTTATATAACCACATGTTTGTTCTATAAACATGTATGTTATTGTTTATACAGTGTCCACGTGTTCCCTATACACGCTGGTCATTACGATATCATCGATATCTCCCAAAGTAATTGCACTCGAGTTGCTAAACTTTGCCTGTGCACATATTTTGACATTCTAAGCATGATGGATGAAAGATATTTAGAACTTTTTTCTGTCCCATCAGTATGTTTGCATGTAAGATGCAACTTCTGTCACTTTACATAATACCTTAGGAGCTTTCGTCATATGACTTACATTGCTTTACTATTCGTCTATTTCTAATGCATTTTTTCCCACTGCGTGCGTGTGTATGTGTGGAGAGAGGGTGGCTTGTGTGTCGTACCAGATCATCATCACGATCAACTTCTTTAGAAAATAAAGTACCTTCTTCTACATAATTTACGAATCTGATTTTTCAACTATAATAATAATAGCCTACGCAACCCAGTAAGGGACCATTCCTTTTTATACGAGGGTCAATCAAACTGGAACTTGTGTAGTAACCGAATGTGTGATCATATGGTTTCGACACTATGTGGGTGGGCAAGGCGTCTAAACTCATTGTATGCAAGTTAGGTGTACCCCGTACCATCACACTGCTAGTAACAATGAGCGAGCGAGCAGTACCTTGTATCGTTACCCAACGTATTATTAAGCTTTTAAGAAACATAAACCTTAAAACAAAGTGAAAAATTGATGTGCACAGTTTTGTGATGAGACTATCAGAAGCACAAGTTGGGCCAGTGTTGAGCATCCTCTTTCGAGTTATCACCAAGTGACTGACATTTGTTTGAAACATTAAAGGAAGCGTTAGGGAGACAACGTTTTTACGGTGACGATGAGTTGGAAGAATTTGTTGGCAATTTGCCCCAGCGGCTCCAACACTTTTCATGAAAATAGAATCAGAAAATTGCGCATCCTTTGGGAAAAGTGTGAAACTAAATGGAAGCTATGTAGAAAAAATTATGGAAGAGTATTAAATTAGTTTTAAGAAAATTGCGTTTATCTGATCCTCTAAGAGGTGATTATACTGTATTTACAGAGCTCAGCAAGGCGTTGCCTACTTTCGTGATTTTTCCGTTTGTTTGCAATAACAACTGTGTCAGCGAGACGGAATTGTAAATGATTGAATTCATTCAAAGATACTTCTTCTAACTTATCTTTATTACGAACCAAATACAAAATCAGAAAACAAAAAACTCCGCAATATTTACAATCAAAACATTCAAGTAAATACAGAACAGTAATTATCATTTGGTAAATATAAAGTACGTACAACCAATGTATATAAACTAGAATCTGCAGAACTTTCACTTTAATGTGTGAAAGAAAATCCTTTTTGATGCCTTTGTATCAAGTTCATAATAGTGAAAAGTCCTGCAGATTGTAGATTACCCTAGGACAAGGTTACTTCAATAACCGACATACGCACACATCATATAGATTAAATGGAATGTTTATAGAGTAATACTATATGTACGAAATCCTGAAAATACATGCTCATGGGTAGATGCATAGAATTTAAAGTCCCCTTAGACAAAAGAATTAGGAATATGTAAAGCGGATATTCTTGTATATTTACAGTGGATAGGTTAAGGTATTCAGATTAAGTTCACCATGTTTCCAAACTATAGGATAAGCCACGGGAATCTGATGATTTTGAAATTGCAATTGAGACTATAAAATATAACGTAACTATTTATTTATTTTACAGAAGATGATATACAATGCAATTTATCATAACACTGCAATTTTCTCTTCGGCCTCTTATATTTTGTACAACACACAGTTCGCCGTGAGATCTGACGATTTCTTCAACACACACACCACGACCTTTTTAATAGTATAGGTTGGCAATACTGTTATTTAGCTTGTAAGTGGATATAACTTATACCGCACTATTATAACTAAAGCTAATTTCAATTGAAGTGGAGCAGTGGACGACTGTTGTGCAGAGTGTATTCATGGTGGAAACCTAATTCGAGAATAGCGAGTCAGTTCTGATTATGCAGCTATTATTACGCCATATTTCACGTCACGGTGCTGTTCCTTGCCGGAATATAATAAAGTTGTTGTGGAATGCACCTCGAGAGTCTTATGGTTTCGGCAAGATGGTGCGACATCACATACTGCAAGAGATTCCATCAGCGGACTATGGTTCAGCAAATGTTTTCCAGTCGTGTGATATCTAAAGGAGGAGACGTTCCATGCCGGTACGTTCCCCAGATCCGACTACTTTTCCTGAGGCTATCTGAAGTCTCAAGTGTACTAGGTAGCATTAAAGGAAAGAATTGCAACTACGCCAATCAACATAGTTCAAAGAGTGATGCAAAGTCAGCATACCAAACTGGAGGAGTATTGCAGAAAGGTTGAGAATATTAAACGAAATGTGTTGTTCAAAAAATAATGGACTGAAGAGAGAAAGGCCACTGGTATAATAAAAGGTATTGTATATCTTACGGTTTTGTAAAATGAATGGATATTTGCGGTACATTTCATGGTGTTAATTTCAATCTCAAAATCGTGGTCCACCCTGTATATTGTATAAGCGGGATCCCCACCATTTGAAATGATCACAATGAAATGTTTACCATTTTCTTTTACTTTATTTTGGAACCAAATCGTTCTTTCGGAAGTACTGGCAATTTTAACAAATTTATTTAAATAGAATTTGTGAGTGGTAATTCATTGTAAATGCCAACACTGTCTAAACATCAGTTAAAGGTTAACATTTAAGCTTTCCGTTTTTGACGACATATGTCCAAGGTCACTAACTCTTTTAAAAAATCCTTCGTAAGTTGTGTTATTGACTTAAATATATATTAATAAGATTTTCAACTTTTCAAATATTATTTAAATCTGAGAAAGTATTTTACATATTTCAATGTTTTAAATGCGCGTCTGTATTTTGATGTTATATTTCTGGGATAGTTATAGTATAACTGTATTTCCAGGATTTCGTCATACAGTATATGGAATGTATTCGAAGTTTATACTGATCGTAGGAAGGAAACATATATAACATAGGGGAGACTGGTGTACCTTGCAACAGTCATGTTTCTGACTTGGCCTATGCTATATAGCGGCTACTGCGTGCTCTGTGTTGTGTGTAAAGTTTTCCCGGCAGTAGTCTCGTGACTTTCGTTGTATTCAGGTAACTGTTTTCAAAAGTTGTTATTGGTTTATTCTGTCGGTATCCTAGCTGTTTTGTTCCGTTTGTAGTAGTAACAATATAGAAAACAATTAGATAAGTTTATTTTATGACATGATATAAATTTCCACTCCAGATATAACATTTTCAGAATGCCACCATGTTGATGATTTCGTCCAGCCTCTTGTACCATGAAAGAGACGAACATCTTGTACCTTGGAACATGTATCTTGAAGAACTGAAGAGAGGAAAAGAGCATAGGACACCAAGAAAACTTGACCAGAACAAGAAACAATAAATAAACACACACTTAGGCATTTATTAGATCTATTGAGAGCACAGATATGGAATTAAAAATATTTATGTTCCTATAAATTATAATTTGGAAAACGTAAAATCGTGTTCTATGGTACAACAGTTTTCCCTACAGACTGAACGAAAGGTGTTAGTAGCTAGCGATATACGAGTGTGTCCAAGATATCATGTTATATCAATAGTTAAGTATTTTCATTAGAGCACAGAAACAGTTACTACTTATCAATAATATATGCATTAAGATTGATGTATTTCTATTAATAGTTTCAATCCTATTATGTGAAGTCTTCGTGGGAAGATGATAACCCTTAAAACTAAGAAGAATTGTTTAGCTATTCGAGCTGTTGTAAGCCATTTGATTTTCCATTATACAAAATAGATTTGATTCTCTCAACAATGACAAAATTCCAGCTAATTTAAAATAATCCATAAGAGTTATTCTCCAGAAATGGAGCATTTCGTGAAACTATAATTTCTTGGATGAGATATATACCCTAGATAATATTTTGCTTGTTACAGCACTTCTTATAACTGGCACAGTTTCTGTCCGTTTTTATATTTTATAATATTTATGTAATTTAGCTTCAAATATGATTAATGTCAACTCCATACAATAAAACTCATTTTCATGTTTTAATACATGTGTTGAATATTTTTGCGTTTAGTTTTTCAGTTAATTTTCAGCAATTATCCTTTCCAATAATTTAGTTGAAACATAATTCGTAATTAAACCGAAAGTATTTCTATTAGTATGAGAATTACATTTACACTTGAAACACGTTTCTTAGTCAGCTCTATGGATTGACAACAAGAAAAAGTTGTAATAAAAGTGTGAAGCTGGCAACGTTAATTTTGCGTGCGCTGGGCAGAAAGCAATCATCTTAATCTTGTTTGAGTGAAACAACAAGAAATTCTTCTACAATCGACTTACTGTGGAACAGAAGAGGAAATCAGGTGTGTGTCACTTATTCATCATCAACTCCATGGAACTGATAATCATTGTATACTATTTTTAATTTATGTATCGTTTAATCATGATTAGAAAGCCAAACACTGAACATTCATACTTCATTGTAGCATTTGATTCTCCCTGTCAGGTACATGACAACGAAAAGAATATTTTAAAAAACGTCATCCCCATGGAAATTACTTTATATTCTGGAAATAGAATGCATAAATAATAATATATTGATCTGTAAGCACGTTCAATATGTACCCACAATGGCTACGAGATTCCTAAAACTAACGTCTTCTTGCAATGCTTTGTTGTGCATATTTTGTTTTTTTTTCGTAAATTTTAAACCTTTATATAACAATAGAGTGCAGCTGCTTGAATTTCTGCTGTCCCTAGTCAAGCTATAGAAACTAAAAATGTCGTTATAGTAGTACAAATTGACTACTACAATTTAATTCTTTTTTCTAATTTAAATAGCGGCAATAGCGTGGTAGACGTTTCATAAGCCGTCTTTAATGTTCAATAAGGAGGGCGTGGGAGGAAGTAATAGTGTTGAGAATAAGCTGTGAGGCTATTCTTCTATTTTCATTTTCTTTCCGGTTGTACATGTTAGCTTTCAACCTAGTAATAAAAGATATATTTCGAGATTGCATATTCCAGTTCTTAAGAATATAGAGGTTTTGTAATAGAATGTTCGTTCATTGATTGAAAGATTTAGTTTCTACAACTTTCGTTTATACTGACAATTACTTGTACAACATTTAATTAATATTTAGTTAGTAATGAAATTAATATATTCATAGAAAAAAAATATCTACAAACTACCAAGCAAGTAAAGAAGAAACTTTACAACAACAACAAAAATGGATTTCCATAAATAACTTCCACTACATAACCCGTAAAAGTTCATACAATAATGATTATATGTCATGGTTTGGATGTTCTCTCTCTCTCTGAAAATGTAGTGTTACCAGCTTCTTGTAGTTTTCTTTTGTAAAGAGAAAAATATCACAGTTCCAGGTACTTTAATTATCTTCAGGGGTAGCACCAGTACGAAGCTCCTGCAAGGAAAATTATATAATTTACTTTTTTAAGTACTAAAAGAAGGCACTAATGAAAGATCTAAAATAAGACATTTTTATCGAAAGATGTAGATAGTCACAGTTAAAGATGAAAAGAGAACATATATACATACCATGTTAATTTTGACAACCAATTTGTTCACATAGCTGTCAAATAGTATGAGCTATCGAAAAGTGTTTCCTTTAAAAGTTGATAGTGCTTGTTTCAACGGGAGTTAAATCAACCATTGTTTCTATTTAAAATTTTGAAGTTTCCTCTTCGTAGATGTATTCCCGATACGGTCCTGCTTTCAGAACCATCGCCTGATATGGGTTATGAAATAAAATGAATATGTGTAGTAGTGGATGAATAAGTAGTATTAATAATAGTAGTAGTATTAGTTTATAGCAATTGTCAATATCTTTGAAGTTCGCTTTCTTGATATGGACTTCTGTTATTGCTGCGCGGCTCTCTCATATAACTTATTAGTTGAATCTCTCAGGGCGTGCGGTTTTGGGTTCTTTGCCGTAACTTTCAGTACGATTCAGGTAACTTATACAGATAACCATCCGTGCCCCAAGTCTATTTTAGTGTGAGCTACAAAATGGCTTTCGTAGGATATCTGTAGAGCTGTCAAAGAATTATCAATCACTCCGGAGCTTTTCAGCTACCTGGAATGATTGATAAGTTCAACTCCAAGAGAACAAAACACTATATTTCAAAAGGTAGGCATATATTTAGAGAAAGGACATTAACATATCCTATAGTTTACATTCTCTCTCTCTCAAGTAATCTTCATATAACTATATACATACAAAATTACAATAACCATTTGCAAAGAATTAATTTACAGATCAAATAGTTTGTGACAATTCTTCTAGAATAGTTTTTGATAACTTAAAGTTTCCATATATAATTGCTCTGCTCATAATTCATATATTAATTCGCGCCAATAAAAACAAACCAATATATTTTCTGCTCTAAACCAGCCATCACACTGTAGTGACATCTATTGAGCATCTCATCAAACTTCTTGATATTATGCAACCCGGAATACAATTACAGAATTAATTGTTAAACAACTTACGGACGTTTTGACGACTCATTCGTTTGTTGTTAAAGAATTAATAGTAAAATAACAATAATATATAACACTGATGCATTCAAATCATACAGTAATTGGTCCCATATCATGCCATGTAATACAACATATGCATTTTGGTACAGACATTTTTTGTCTGGAAATTTTTTGAGCGCTAAAAGCTATGTTATGGCCCTGTTAGGATTTTACAGAATGATCCTGTATATACAAATAGGAACAGGACGAATCGACAATGTAAGGTTAAAAATGAATATAAAAGGACATGCTTACGTGATGATCAGCGGTGGATTTCGACTCTGGCCCGCTATACTGCCTCAAAAATGTACACCCTCCAAACAGTGGGCCAAGACTCATGAGTAGTAGTATACGAAGGTACTTTACACACACTTATTAACACAGAGTAATTGCGATATTTCGATATGTAAAGCCGTTTACGAGCACAAGGTATGAAGAAGCACGAAAGACTCGATTGGTATTAACAGGGCGATAGTATTATCACCCAATAATTTCTGAAACGATTGGCTAATGCATTACATCTAAGTATCGAGTGATAATGGAAGATTCTATGTTGAAATTGTGTGGCAAAGGAATCAAGAATGAGGGCGTGGAGGGGAAGGGGTCAAGAGAGATAGATAGGTATTAGGAATTACTGAAGGTTTAGGTCAGATATTTGTTTGTCTATAAACTGAATAAAAGCTCTTTTCCAAAGGCAGCGTGTTGAGGTATCAATCGTCTGAGGCAAAATGTAGTTAAGATCAACACGGAGAGATTAATCACAGCAGGTGTTGTGTGATTGGGAGCATAAAGAGACTGAGACAACTGGTTTGTTGATGATGCAACAGTGGCGGTGGCTCTGAACGTTCGTCCCCCTTCTTACACACACCGAAGGCATAATAATAGACCTCGGGATGACCGAGAGGTTAGCGCGATCGCTTTCTTTACGCGTGGTCACGAGCTCAATTCCCGCCGGGGTTCATTGAACGGAGTGATTTGGAATCCACTTACCAAAAACTGTAGGTCCAGTTCTTAGAAGTTCACCAGCTCGTTTAGGACGTTAATAACAACCCACTCACAAAAGGGATCATAAAGTGTACAGGTTAGAATGTAAATTACGGGTATGGTAGGTATAGCTATGAACAGAAGTTTTGACACATGTCTTTATAGAATATTTCCCAAATTTTCAGAGATCTCCCTCTTGTGTGTAACGCCTATGAACGAAAATTAAAATTACCATTAATAATTCCCATTGGGCTACAGAAATATCCCTTCCCGGGATAAAACGAGAGAACTATTTAACTTGGTGAGATTTTTTTAACAATTTTTTGCCAAGGATAAGTGATATTTTTTGCAAAATGTGCTCTTAGGATTTAAGGTATATTATCCAAAAGAAGTATTAATATCAGTGGTATAAACTGTAGAGATGGGGTAGATCTCCTAGAATGAGGTAAGAATGTATCTGGGTCTCTTGCGTATGTGGGTGGCCACGAGGGTGATGTTTCTAACGTTGTGTTCTGTTGTTGAAAACTGATGTCAGCTTCATGGGAAATACTGATCTGAGTGTCTGAGTCAGTTTGAAAAATATTCAAGTAGGAATGCCGAATGTGTTTGATTTTTGGTTACTTTAGGATGGAACTGGTAATTCGGACAGGTGGATTTGGATTGATGCTTGAAGTGTGAGTGTGTTGAATGTGCAAGGATGCACGTCGGATCTGTTTGGTTGGAAGCTTAAGTGGGTAGCCTCGGTTGACTATAGCTATCTAGAGGCGCTGCTTGTAGGTTTGTCGTATGGGTGGTGAAATTTAGGTGTTGTCCTCGGACGACAATGGAGAAAGGAATATATTGTTTGATGTGGTAATAATAGGAATTCGAGTAGTGTAAATATTGTACATTGTTGGTTGGTTTTATGTGAACGGAGGTGGCAAGAGTGTTATTTTCTGGAGTAACCTTCATGTTACGGAGTGTGGCTAGTTTGTTTGAAATGCACAAAGTAAACTGTGCAGCACAGAAGTAGCTCAATGTTCTAGGAACGTTTTGGTGGCTTCATCTGACCATAAGACGAAAGTGTCATCAAAGAATCCCCTTCCCCTCCTATGACCAACACTTCAACACGCTGCTTTTGGGAAGGAGCCTTCGTTCACGGCTTGAGCAGAAAAATGAAGCCTGGCCTAAAGCTTCAGTAACTCCTAATATCCCATCTATCTCCTTCGTATTCCCCGCAAACAAGATACGAATTTTCTCTATGCTTTCATTCTCTTTCCTTTTGCATTTTCAACACAAAACCTTCAACCATCTATTTGATACTCACATGTAATGGTTTAGTTAATTGTTACAGATTTTGATGCGTCGTCCAGTAGGTAGCAACTATATCGCCCGCTTCTCCCAAATTTGTTTTTAGACCATGTAGCGTTTCTTGGTACTTCATGCTAATGAACATCTTTATAAGTCGAAATATCGCAAGTACTCTTTGTTAATAAGTGTGTGTGTGTGAAGTTGTCTCAAATAATAGAACCCATCTTTCTGCTGTTTTCATGTTTACTTTAAATTGCTCTTAAGCCCTGAATTATTGCTCCTTTCCAGAATTTGTTTGTGGTAGGATATAGGATATGGATCATATCGACACGGAAACTCATATCAAAGGCAGTGTTGTGCAATTGCATGTGTACGGAAATTGAGAAATCAAATCTGTTGGCCACAGCAAAGTTACGACTGTTTCTCCCACATAGAAAGCCGGCAGAGTGTACAGGTATGCGACATTTGAAGTTTGGCACGTTCCTTTTAGATGTAGGGTGAAGTTACCAGCAGTTCTATTCATTGAGATATTTGAAGACGTAATAAGGATGGAACACATTTCACATGTAGCGTTGTTGTTCTGTTTGTGAGTGAGGGAAGAAAGGTTAGTGCGGATTAAGATGTTTCTAAAATTGGGAAGCTAGTGTAAAACTAATCTTGGCTTGATGGAAAGAAAGAATGATCTGGTATTGGAATCAGATTGGAGTATATGGAAGTAGGAACGCAGAATTTGTTTGATCTTGTTTAGAATAAAACTGAGTGATTAAGGCCGCTGGATTCGGATTGGTGCTAGAAGTGTGAGTAGGTTGAGTCTGCAAGAATGCATACCGGATCTTCTTGCTAACCAGATTAGATTAACCACGTCGAGGTTGTAACCCCTGTTGACAAGAGCATCTGGACCTGTTGGTCATGCGTTTCGGGCGTAGAGCCGGTGGAATTCAGGTGTTGTCCTCTGAGAACAAGGATAAAGGATTGGTGTGATAAGAGTGGGAATCTGAATAATGCAAGTACTGCATGTGATTGGTTGATTCATTTTATGTGAAGAGAAGTAGTGAGGTGTTATTTTTCAGAGTGATGTTCACGTCAAGGAATGTGGCCTTTTTTGTTTGAAATGGCTAAACATGATGCTTTTGTCTGAAATTATATTTGTTTACTTTATAGTAAATATTCTATTATTGTTAAATGAAAGTTAGATTTTAAGCGTTGAAAGTATTAGGGGTTACTATGGAAATATAAACTGAAAATCGTGTTAGAATTGTAGATGAGGAGCAAAATGCAAGAAATAAAAGATATAATGGAGTGGTACCACAGACAGTGTGGTGTAATTTATAAGAATATATCAGAAGAGGACCTCAGTTACCAATTAACTCAGACAAGACGTAACAAAAAAAGATCTTTGAAAGTGTCAAACTACAACACGATCAAATATGCCAGTAGGAGTATACCAAGTCACGAGAAATACACAACAATCGGAACGTACGAAGACGTACTGAGGAACGTTCGAACACTACTTAAAATGATGATATGCTGATAAGGGTCACAGATAAGACGAACTCGAAAGCTTTACCACATATACGTACAGATCTCTAACGATGAACTAGAAATCGACTGTTCTGGGAGAAGTCAACAAACTATTTACAATATTCAAATAATAAGTACTGAACATATCTGGGAAATTCTTCTGAAAGAACTTCCAGAAAATGTTCTACAGACTGTCGCTTGTTCGCAGGACGCATATTACAGTAAGAGGAGGATATTTTGCATAAGGAAAAAATAATAATTTCTCTCATCTTTCACCTCAATGACCTAGTCATAATATTTGTATGGAAAGTAAGTGATAAGTGTTCCAGAAATGCTACGAGATATGAGGAAGTATCCATTTTTATGAGCGTTAATATTATTGAGAGTTCTTCTTACCTTGCTTCTCTTCTCTCCATACTTTGACCAGAATGTAACAGTAGATTTTGTGCGACGTCCTGTTTGTTGGTTAAATATATTGCAAGCATCAAACGGAGGACAGTATAAATGTAAGCTAACTGCTCGGTCCACGTTGCTTGAATTTTCTACACGATGTAGTCCTAATGAATCTTTAAGAAAAAAAAGAAGAAAAGTTTTATTTAACATACGAAGTATAGAAATTCAAAAGGAACATTACATTTACTGAACATTTTAGAACTGTATTAAAACTGATATGAAGTTCAAGTACTAATTAATTTTTGCGAGCATTGCATCAGTTTCATAAACATATGTTTAATGGTATTATCATAAAATAACATTATTCTTATCTCAATGTGCCCTTTCATATAAACATTGCCAGATTCATCTGGTTTATCTGATTAGGTGTTACCAAGAGGAGCAAAACATTATCTTCTTTTTTTTCAAATGAAGATCAAAAAACATATATAACCAATATTTTATGTAGTCTCTGTACCATTCTAATTATTGATGTTGCGAAACGATCTCCACTGGTTCTTTCCTTTATCTGTTCGTCTCGGCCTTATGACATTCATTTTAGTCTATTTTTATTTGCTAATGCTGGCGGACCAAAACTAGTACTGCTGCCTTGCAGTTAGTAGAGGGATCTACAAAGGCTATGAAGATAACCCCGCATTAGTGGTTACGGAAGAGAAGCATTTCCACCATTACCACTCTGAGGCTGAAGATGAATGGCATCGGCAAGGCTCAGAGATGAACATAGGACGATATCTTGAATATCTGCCTTTACTGCGAGGTCGTATAACTGACAACTCTACACCACTAAAGCATGTTAAGAAATTGTAACATATGGTTCATTGATTCTCCTGGGATAAAATATTCCGGAGGTAAACTAGTCCTTCATTTGGATCTCCGGGCAGGGACTGCTTCAGGAGGCTCCAAGGACAGGATTAAGAAAGATCTTAGAATTGGAACGTACGAATCTTATACAAAACGGGCGCTTTTTTGGTGGTGGTACGCGAGACTGAGAAATACGACCTGGACATATTAGCAATACAAGAAGTCCGGCCAAGATAGTATCCGACAGGGAAAATACGCTTTGTACTACGGGGGAACTCTGTCGCACAATTTCGGAACAGGATTCCTCATTAAGAACAGCATCCTTCCGGCGTTTTAGAATATAGAGTTCGTAAACGAAAGACTATCCTACGTTACGATACGTACTCGATGGTGCAATACGGTTTTAATAAATGTCTATGAATCGACCGATGAGGCTGATGGGAACGACAAAGGTATATATTCTACGGTGAGCTAGAAAGGCTGTTTGACCGATTACCGAAGTATAATTCGAAAATTGTATTTGGTGATTTCAACGAAAAGGTAGGAAGGGTAGAGAAATATAGATCTACTATAAGGGAATACATCCTTCACGAAATGACCAACAACAATGGAGAAAGACTGATAATGTCCTCAGGCCAAATTTGTATTTTCGATAAGAGCTAGAACAAAATTAATAAAATCTCAGCGTTCGTTTATGACTTTTCAACGATATAGATTAGACGTTGTCTGTACACAAAACTGCGGAGTTCTAGGGCCATATGGAACCGAATTAGCAAATGGTAATAAGTACAAACTGACTTCAAATTTGCCATCACTATGACGAAATACATATAAATTGTCACAATTCCAAGAAAAATCACATACATTCTTTCGATTCAACAATTCGCATACGATACACATATTCGAAAAAAAAAGAAGTGATGTTACATTCAGAGAGGGTAAGTCACATGTTAGGTTATAATAAACCATTTCCGTCAAATAATATGTTGTACACGGGAACGAGCATTTAGGTTAGGTCAAACGCTGTAGTAAATACGATACATCAAGTTGAAATGTTTTCAGCAAATTATATATTCAGCAATATATGTACTGGGTTAGGCTAAGTGTCAAAAACTTTTGTCACTTAGGGTCATATTTATGAATCACTCTGAAGAGGTATTTCAGTGTTCCTGAGAGCCACCCACGTCTTGGGAGTGACTCATAAATATGACCCCTTAACTATGTTAGGTTGAATATCTAATTCTTGCATGCCAAATAAAGTGTGTTAAAATGTCAAGTTTTCAGTAAATCATGTACAATATTTGCGTTGGGTTATTTTAAGGTAAAATTCTATAAAATCATATGCAATAAATAGCAGGGTTAGGTCAAAATTTTAAATTCTAGCAGGTCAATAGGCTATGTTATGTTAAAATGTGAAGTTTTCTGCAAATCAAATACAATATAGGCCTATTCACTGCTTTAAGTTAAAATGTCAAATTTTATCAAGTCATTTACAATGAATACGCAGGGTTAGAATAAAACATCAAAATTTAGCAATGTCAATAGGCTATGTTATATTAAAATAACTCGTATAAGAGAACGGGAAATGTTGATTTTTAAACACGTATACTGTCCGATTCCTTTACTATATATATATATATGAGCTCCTGCGTAGCCTAGTCGGTAGCGCGCTCGACTTCAATGCGAGCGGTCCCGGGTTCGATTCCCGGTGGGGCTAAAAAAATTCGGTGTTGATCCAGCATCGTGAGGACAATTGGGGAGCTGCTGTGAATAAAAGACAGTGGCGATCACAGTAAGAGCTTCGGCTCTCCTCTCCCAACCCGTCTGGTCAGCGTGGGAGCAGTAGACCAACTCCTCCCTTCAGGGAGAGGCCTCATCCAATAGTGGATTGAATGTGGCTGTGATTTATTAT
>JAGDQP010025329.1:1564-27026 GCA_022664845.1 Lepisma saccharinum | reverse complement strand
CTGCCACAAGGTAACAAAATCTAACACTTAGAGCAAGTTAAACTTTATACATTGGATCTGCAACAAGGTAACAAAATCTAACAGTTGCAGCAAGTTAAACTTTAAACATTGGATCTGCCGCAAGCTAACAAAATCTCACACTTGGAGCAAGTTAAACTTTAAACATTGGATCTGCCGCAAGGTAACAAAATCTGACACTTGGAGCAAGTTAAACTTTAAACATTGGATCTGCCGCAATGCCATTCTTTTCTTTCAACACAAGTCAGCAAAATAGTTAAATTCATGTCAGTTAGTTAATTGTTAATCAAACTAATGTAATTACTAAATATATTTATTTGTGTTCTTCATGTTCCAATATAAAAAAAAGGTTACTCATTGCAGAAAGCAGTTAAACGAGTTTTCGATGGTCATCTTGTGTTGTCTGGTAAAGGGTCGTGAAGTAAAAGCCAAGTAAGTTTTATTTCTTTTTTCAAAACTCGTTAATTTTTTCTATATTTTTTCTTCGTCTACAATGGATCAGCCTCGCGGCATTCCGTAGTACAAATGTGTGTTCCTAGCCAGGGAAAGGGGCGAGAAGCAAGGGTTGAGCACAATTTTAGTTTTTAATTAGCGAGCTGTCAAGCCCGGGAGTAAATTTGTGAAAAACAAGAATGATTAATGATTTGGTACTACATATCTGAAATAACCCTCCTATTCTATTCTACAAAAGTCACTAAAGTTTAAGAAGAAATTCTAAAATAATAATAATTGAACGAGCGCACGGTCTCTATTAATATTCATTCTAACAATAAGAAGGAAAAAGTGTCACAGGTGGTCCATTAAATTGTGGTCCATTAAACGGAGTTGAACTATATAGGGTGGATATAGTGCAGGTTAAAAATAGTTGGAATGCATTTGTTTCTGAAATTCAAGGGCATTATTATAGTAGTGACGCACCAATTTTATTATAACCAAAACCGAACAAAAATCACTTAAAACACACACATTACGTGTTCATGGGAGGCGAGCGGTTTACGCAATTGTTTTCTTGCACTTTTTGTAGATTATCTTAGATTAGTGACCATATGAACGTGGAGGTTAGGTGCGGTCATGTATCATTACAAAATGTATTTTTATATGCTCACATTTATTATTAATAATTCCTTATTTTCCTTTTTCGTAAATTATCTTAAATTACTGAACATATGAACATGGAGGTTAGGTAAAGTTAGGTGCGATCATGTATCTTTACAAAATATATTTTGACACATATTCACACTTACCTTCAGCACACAGGCGTGTTAACTCTCCCAACTTCCATTAGAAAGTTGTGTACAATTGTTTCGGGGCCTTTCCCTTTTCTTACATAAATACTCTGCTAAATAATCTTCAAAATGCACTTTCCCTCGTCATTTCCATACGATTCAATAGCAGTAACGCAAGAAATGTCATAATCATCACAAAGACACGCCATTTCAACGCTGCCTTCTACATGACAACAACTGTAACTCTACGCAAAATAGTTCCTTCCGCCACAACATGCAGTGCGTCCTAAAACATCTTCAAAACACACTAAAACTATATCATTATTCACTTCAAATGTTACCAACATCAATATTTACCTCCCTAATACTCTCAAACATCACACAATTATCTCAGTTCCTCCTGTAAATTTCTAAAAATTGGTGCGTCACTACTATAGTTAACCCAATTCAAGTATTGGAAGTTAATCTTAAAGGAAAACGTAATGTGTTATTATTTGTATCTTAGTACGTGTATTATTGGTATTATAGCCTGACAACACACATTTTGTTTTGAAATAATGAAGGAAATGAAACCTCAATGAGGCATTTATTGATTATACAACATTTGCTTTATTTACAGTTTTCCAGTTCCAACTTCTTTCAGTTACCCAGCAAGGTTAGGTTAGATTAGGTTATGTTAGGTTAGGTTTAGTCAGGTCTGGTTTAGTTCGGTTAGCGCAGCGCTTCCGCATACCCGACTTTAACCCTAAACGAATACAAATTGTTCCCGATTAGCTTACGTTGGACGTGATTTTTCAGAATGAAATATGTCACATTTTCATGAATCGGTTCATGGTAATGTTACGCCATAGTGACTTGTTTATTTCAGTATCACCGTGGTTGTTTTGCTACAAAAGTCACATACAGTATGTCGAGTGAGCGATAGCAAACGAAGACGGTTAGAAAAGGCCAGGTTAGATATATTAATTATACGCAGTGCACATAACCTCTAACTGTTAGCACATGTGAGCTGCTCCATTTATCGTTAAAAACGAAATGCCCGATTCATACTAAAGAGATGCCCACAAATCATTCATCGTTTTGTTACTTTTTACATTATTTATACCACTACGATTCAGAACATTACATTTCTTACTAAGGCATTACTTTAGCTTACCTCGGCCGTGATTTTTCGAACGAAGTAAGTCACAGGTTCAAGAATCGGAAACATTTGTAATGTTACGTCATAGTGATATGTTTATTTCCGTATCACTACTGATATTTTGCTACAAAAATCACAGACAGTATGTTGAGTAAGCGATAGCGAACGAAGACGGGGTAGAAAAAGCCAGGCTAGTTTTTTTCGAAATATACGCGACGAACTTCACCTTATAAAGACACTACCTGTGAGTGCTCCACTTATGGTTCCAAATGGAACGCCCGCCGTATACTACAGAGATGCCGAATTCAGTTTTGCAGAATGTAGGGAAAATGTCAATTTTAATATTAGTCCAAAGACTTTGCATCACATTCTGCCAATAAACGCATCTGAATAATGAACGATAAATAAATCCAATCGCACACAGAAACAGCTAAAATGGAGAATTATTAAAGGCTCATGCCAGTCACAAAAGATCACAAGGTATAACTTGAACATTATTTTATAGGCCATTATTTTCACTGCTTACAAACAATTAATAATCTTTTATATATATATATAGGTATGTATGTATACATACCTCAGTCAAACCTCGAATGTCTTATTTTATTTTTGCGTTTTATCTTCAAAACAAAAACCGTTGCTTCTCCACTCGCTCGACGTTTACAAAATACAAACACACATTCAAACACAACTTAACCTACCACTACCGCTGCTGCCACGCAAGATTTTTTTTTCAGATCGGCGCGCAGGGCTGGGCAGCCATTTTGGCAACTTCCGGAGCACACTTGGAAACACTTCCGGTACGGCACAGAACTTTTGCCTAAAAAAAAGTACTTTTGAGTAAACAGTACTTTTGCGTATGCCCACCGCTAACAGGGGGCTGCGCCCCCCCGCGGCTAACGCCGCCCAGCTCCCTTCGGACGCACCCTCCCCCCCTTGCACACCTCGCTATCGCTCGGTGTGCATCCTGCCCTGGTGGGTTTATATACATCCTAGCTTTTAGTGGCATCTTTTAAAATTGTAAATCACAACTTTTATTAAATTTATTTTTGTGTATTTACATATAAAACGAAAAAACTTTAATTTTCTGTAAAAAAAAAAAATGTAAAAAGTCGACGCCAGGGTTTGAACCTTGGACCCTTAGATTAGCTTTCCAACGTCTTGACCACAAGACCAAACTGTAGCTGCCGGGTTGAGCGTTTCTCGCTGTTATTTATCGTTCAGGATAAGCAAGAGTGGGCTGTTCCTACAGGAAGTGTTTTCAAGTGTGCTCCGGAAGTTGCCAAAATGGCTGCCCAGCCCTGCGCGTCGAGCTGATAAAAAAATCTTGCTGCTGCCACAGCTCAGGTGAAGACAAATGAAAACACATTTCCGAATGCAGCTTTTGAAGAACGTCTCAATGTGCGACATATCGATCATCGTTGTTCCATCCATGTTCCAGTGACGTACCAGTTTGGGACGAAAAAAATATCGCAATGAAATGTTTTAAGGACGTGCTTTTTAGGTCTGATTGGGATATGCCCAAATGTGACCAAAACAGAACGTCTCCGCGATGTATCTGCGCAAATCCTGCTGTTAGGATAATTTCCCCTTCACAGCTCATTGCGAGTTTCTTTTATCACCATCACCTTGCAAAATATCTATCGTTTTCAAGGATCCTAAACCAACTCCAATTTGCAGCACGTACAGTTCTTAACATCATCCTTCAACCAACCTACTTAGGTCCCTACATCTATATTCACACCAACCCACTTGAAATTACTGTGTAACATAGGACAACTCATGTTGAATCATCAGTTTCACTAAACTTCATCTCATTTTCGCCTTCATAACTTCACTGTCTCCATTAGTGTACAATTGCGCTTAGAGTCACCCCAGAGCAAGAAGATTCATCTCCATCTGTCCGTTTTAATGTTTGTGGCGTGAAAGTGCACTTCATTTTCATCGTTTATTAGTCATCTTCATTGTAGATCATGTAAACCAACACAATTGCTATAAGCAAAATGTAATCTTTTTAATTGGATCGTCGGTTCATACTCTGAATTACCAGCTGGTTCAGATTAGCGATAGTCAAAGAAAGAAACGAAAATCTGTACTTGGGAATGATTTCATACGATCAAACGCATAACAATTCATGTGTGACACAAATTGCATCTTTAATCACTTCGAAGTACTTACTACAGGGTGGCAAAAGACCATGTCTTACCTTTACCTTAGTAGGGCCCACACCTGTAGTCTGGAATCGCAATTCCTGAAATAAAAACTACAAACACAACGAACGACGGTCAAAATCTAACCTAAACGTCGTGTCATTATCTATCGCAAATGCAAATAACCTCTTCACACATATCAGTTAATGGAGTCACTTTATATATTATAACGCTGTATCTGCAGAATTAAATATATAGTTCTTTTCCCAATGTTTCACATCACAGTTTACGAAAGAATCCACCACTGGCCTACAGATTTATGAACCAAACCTAATCTAATTAAAACCCATCTCTCATAACGCTAGGATAACCGAAATAGAGAAATAAATTAGTATCAATTGCTTTCAAAATTCACTTAATTATGGATAACGTAGTTAAATTTAGATGAATATCATAGTGAACGTTAATTAACGGTTACTCGTACCTCGTACGAACTCGTACAGAAATTCTCTAACGGAATCCATTGCAACCTGCTTGGCGAAAGACGTACAGAATAATGTAAATCGACACATAAATAGACCAAGATATATTTAATAGGAGGTGTTCACATAATGAACACGAAGTGTATACACTCCCTCACATACGAAAAGTATATAAACATGGTAAACTGATTCACAAAAGAACTCGTATATACATACGAGATACTTACATTGGAGATTCATCTACTACACTCGTCAATGAGACAACATAATTATGCAGGGGTGACATACTCGAACTAGAGAATTTGTTAGTAGATGGAAGGCCCGGGCTAAATGCCTCGCCCAACACTGTTAAATGTACAGGAATCGACGTCGTGATTACCGAGTCTGAGTTGGTGGAGTCAATACTAAATCACATTTCACGCCATGTAGCTGTTCCAGCCACATTTGATAGACTAGCTAACATTCATTCGAACAGTAGACCAGTCTCCTGAGCAAGCTTTCTCTGGAATTGGGCAGTCGCCTGTGAAAAGTTTACAGTCTCTATTATAACTGTGATGTCAGTTCTTGTGATTTTCTAGCTTTATCCTGGAGCACTAGAGTTTTCATTACATTTAATATGATTTGAATAGGGAACCTAGACCAAATGTGTTTGACAATATCCCGCAGACTAATAATAATAATTTTCTCATTATGTGCCCACTTTGTAGTGCAGCCAAATTTCAGAACTACATCAAACTTTCTCTCCTTCTCCTTCTCTCTCTCTCTCTCTCTCTCTCTCTCTCTCTCACACAGACACACACACACACTCTTTCTTTCTTTCTTTCTTTCTTTCTCTCTTTTCTATGATAATTGTTTGCTTACTCGAAAAGATTTGTCGATTCTTCACATCAAAGCCAGGGTATAATTTTCCTTGGAGGGTGTACCCTAAAACTTAAGGGGTGTAGGAAAATCCCTGGTTTCAACTTATATGATTGCTTTCTTCAAGTCTATTGTAAAAAAAGATGCGTTTACATCAAAAGTAGAAGGACGTAAAGAAACAGTTCTAGAATCATTTATAGTTAAGACACAGGTTTCCAGTTATGAAGGAATCATGTTCGTGCCCACACATCACCGGATGTCCGTCGGATGTCCAAAATACGTCCCGAATGTCCGAAGAGATCCGGGATATCATGGGACATCCATGGGATATCCGCTGGACATCCGAAACAGGACCTCCAAATTATATCCATCCCGGATATCCCTCGGACATCCTCTTTATGTCCTACAATGTCCAGTATTTTCATTCCAGATATAAGTGTGAAGATAGACTCAAAGACGAAAAGAAATAATGTTGGGAAATTGTAGAAAATATGTACTATCTTTACTGGAAGTGCTCTCTGAGCATTGTGGTACAACTAATTATTTGGGAAAATCTGCTATTTAATTTTGTCTAAAATACTCCTATTTTATTAATAGAGAGAGTTGGTGTTTCATACGCGTGAGTTTGCTTCACATTCAGAAGGTTCCGAGTTTAAGTCAGAAACTGCATGTCCACCTTGGCTGAGATTTCCCAGTTTTCGGCAGTCCTTCGAAGTACCGTGGTGGTTCTCGATTAATGATGGAGTCGCTTCCCTGTTATTCCTTATTAAAGGTCAATTTCCAGTTGCTAATATAAAAATTCAGATAAATATGTGTGGGCTAGAGTAATTTTGGTGTTTTATGAGTATGAAATGCTATTTTTAACTGCAGGCTTGGAAAGATATTTGGCAAGGAACCTGTAAATTTCTTGCAAAACCTGAAATCAATTTGCCTATTGGGATTTTAGGAAAGTAGTTAACAGAAACGGAATCTGATCGTCATTTGTTGAAACGTTATTGGTGAATGGGAAATGCGCTTTCATTTGTTTTTGTTTATTCCAGCCGAGGGAGTAGGTTTATATACATCGTGTAACGTTTTTATTTTAAGAAAAACTGAAGAATTGTAGTGACGATATTAGTTTATAGGAAATTGCTTATATACACTTGAGTTTAATTAAATCTGATGGGTCCAAGAATGATTCGGTGAAACGAAAATTCGGTTAGACCAGACATAGTGATTGACATACTGTAGTTTGGTATTGTACAACACGTTAAAAGAGCAACTTATTTTAAAATAAACAATTTTTCAAACATAGGCCTACCACTATAATGTTAAAGTACAATACAGTACAGTACACGCTACTGAATTTACAAAGAACGTTTTAAAAAACAGTGTATTTTCTTATTTTCGGCTTTCATTATTGACCTTTAGAGTACCCGCTAATTACTCTATTATACCGGGTGAGCGAATTAGCTATAGAACGCTACCGGCAAGGCCGCTTTTAAGTTCCATAGACGTGCAGATAATGCAACTAGGAGTCAGACGGAATGTTGTGCTAGAGTGTGCTAGATAGCGCTAGAATGTTGAAATTTGCAACGTTTGTTCCTTTTCTCCCCCTTACCTCACAACTTACGGCGCTACGACGACAAACGCATTTTACCGGTATTTCTTCACTATATATGCATTCCAACACCCATATCATGAAAATCACTCTACGCATCACTTTTAATTGCTTTTCCCACTTGGAATCTTCGCAAACGATCTCTCTTACGCCGTAGTATTTATGCATTTTGAAATTCTAGACACTTCAATGACACACGATTTTCGAACCTGGCCTGCAACTGAACTATCTGTAAAATATGTAAAATTACCACATTCTGATGGATTTGCAGTATTTCGTCTCTTGCACTGCTATTACTCTTAAGATATATATTATTCATTTGTGTTTAACACAATGAGAGTAAGTTAGACGCCCACTTATGTTTTAAGTCTACATATGCTCTGTAGGTTAAATAACGTTTAGCGTATACCGTGTCTTTTATGATTTGTAACATTGTGTTGATCACATTGCATTCAATTCAAGGGGTCGTGTGTTCCAATTCGCTGTACTGTATTTATTTATCCGGTCATACTGTATTTATCCGGTGATAGAAGCTATCTGAGTAAGTAATAAACACCGACCGAGTAAGCGTCTTCAAAGTAGCATTGTGAATATACTTTTTTTTAATGACAGGAACGCTTGCGGCGTCCGTGAAACAAGTTGGGGATACAAATTTTCATGTCAATTTTGCCGTACCGTTTCTCCGTTACCGGGGCTGGATGGGACATTTAAAGAAATTATGGATTCGTTGCTGTCCAATAGACATCTCTATACAGGCCCTATAAATATACGTTGCTGATCTAAAAAGGGTATCCGTAGAATGTCGAAAAGTCGTGCTTACGGATGTCCGATGACATCCGTATTTGTCCTTTAAATGCCCATTGCTGACCTAAGAAGGACGTCCATAGAATTTCCAAAAACCTTGCATACGGATGCCCGATGGATATCCATATTTGTCCATCAAATGTCCGTTGTGGATCTAAAAAGGACGTCCGTAGAATGTCCTAAAACCTTGCGTACGGAGGTCCGATGGACATCCCTACATCTCCTATAAATGTCCCTTGCGTACCTAAAAGGACGTCCGTCGGATGTCTACAGGAGTTGCGTATGGATGTCCTACGGACATCCATTGGACATCCGCGGGACCTTTTTCGGACATCCTATGGACATCCGACATGTCCGTCAAGGATATCCTAAGGATATCCATGGGATGTCCGTGTGTTGTCTGGGTGGTTATTGAAATGCTGTAGCCGATGTCGTGTTCTCACGCTCAACAAGATGCACTAGATCTGAACCACTTTGTCTGTATTGTATGCAGTTTTATGTTCATTTCTGATTCTTTATGTCTTTATTTTCAATTCGAAATAAAATAACACTATCGCTCGCACAAATGAAACAAATGAAAATAAAACAATGTCTGATGTTTGATATAGAATGAACAAATCTACTGAGAAACTTAGGATCGGTTTCTCCAACGTCGATTAAATATAGCTCAACCATCCGATAACTAACCATGCGTTAAATTTTTAACCGTTCGTTAACATTTTTCCATTTCACCAACGCTAACATTACAAATTTAACAAACCGTTTACTATCGGACCGTTAAGTGAAGAAACCATTTGATTTCTAAATTTCTCATAAGCTTAACGAATTCTGATTGGCAGATTGAAAAGTTGTGTATACCTGACAAATGAACCTCGCAATCCGCAAGCAATAGGTCGCTGGCACTTGTTCGTGTGTGTTTGTGGTTTTATATATATATATATATATATATATATATATATATATATATATATATGTGTGTGTGTGTGTGTGTGTATGCATGTATGTATGTATGTATGTACGTACAGTCAATGCTGACTACGATCTCTTAGCGCCTTCCCATTTCGTGCTCGTAGCATGTATGGCAGCGAACATGTTTAGTTAATCTTTTCCCCGCTGTAGCGCTACTTACAGGCAATTGACAGTTTGACAGAAAATAACTATCAGCATGTAACTTAATGTAATTTAAACAAGTTTACTGTACCGTACTGTGGTTAAGTAAAAAAGTTTTCATATGAGTCGTTCACGTGCGACATGTGTAGGCAACAGTTTCACAAAAGTCCCTTTCGTTTTATAATGAAATTGTGGTGATTAATTTCCGAAAATGTTGAATTCTTACAGAACAATGTTTAAGAAACGAAGGTTTATGGTAAGAAATTAAAAAAAAAACTTGGAGAACACAATTCACTAGTTTGTGTAGATTAAAATTGTTTGAAATTAGTATGCTGCTGAAACAGATGAAATATAATTCAACTTAACATTTTTTAGTACACCACACAATATTCAACCAAAAATGTCCATTTGGCATAAACAACTTATAGCCTCAGTACTTTACGGCAATCACGATGCCTATATCTTCGCAATATACTTATAATATATTTCTTTCTCATATATAGGACTATATAGAATGAAATTAGCATCTACTGTTTTTCTGGAAATTTGAAGTTCGAAAGAGTTCAAGGTACAAATCATGTTTCATTCCATACTCATCCAAAATAAATGCCACTCAACTCTTATGAGCTTGATATACAAACGAAATGCGTCAAATGTTACCTATGTGCTATCCCTCGAAAGAACTAGCATAGATAATGCATTTTGTAAAGAAAGCGTATCACTTTCTGGCCAATACGTATGGGGAACTTTTCTATTATATTCCTTCTTTTAACAATTTCCTCATATTTGCAGTATCCTACTTTGGAAAGCCATACATTGTAACTGAGTATTGCGAAGTCATTATTCCCCGCACAGCACAGAAATATTTTCCAAATGTTTTAAAAATATTTCCTGTGCCAAACACATTTCAACAATAGTTTAAAACCATAAAAGAGTCCATAATACTAGTATTTCCCACACATTTTAAAAGCTTCTTTTATCTAATATAACTCACAAAAATAATTTTATATATTTATGTAATGTTTTCTTATATTTTGGAAATGTTAAAAGGTTTTCGTTACACTAAACAATGGAAATCTTATAACTTAAGAATATTTCCAAACATCTTAAAATCATCTCTGAACATAAAATATTATTTTTCTATAGTATTCATATATTTTCATATATTTTAAAAATATGGCTGCTACTAGAAATATGCTTTAAAATATTCCAAACAAATTTAAGTACACATTTTGGAAATGTGGCGTATATCATTTAAAGAATACATTATTTCCGGAAATAGTTTAAAAATATTTTAAGAATACTTCTCTGCTTTCAGGTACTGTCATTCTAGCGCGCTCGCTTTCTGAGTGTGGTCACCGGTTCAGTTCCCGCCAAGGTCCAATGAACGGAGTGTATTGAATCTCACTTTACCAAAAACTGTAGGTCCCTTACTTAGAAGCTCTCCAGCTTGTTTAGGATGTCATGTCAGTTCAATCAATGGAAGTAAGGTTTTATTTGCCACCGAAAGGGGGAGGAAGAAATTATAGGGTAATATTTACAGGATGTGCTATTTACATGCGTATTTCAGTACCTTATACTCCGGAGCAGCGCCAGACCGGCAATAGAGAACTGAATCCCCCTAAATCAACCTTAGCTTCCTTCTAGATTCACAGTTTTATTTTATACCTGTCAAAAACTTCAGTCGGGCTCCCGACTTCTTCAGATGTAATATTGTAGCCTCCCCAAGCACTTTTACCCAGGCACTGTTGCTGTTCATAATTTAAAAATAAATATATAAATTAAAAACGGGTCACACAGCGATAACAAGCATAAAAAGCTGAGTTAGGACTGAAAATTTGGTCCATATTGGATTAGACTAGAAGTGGACGATAGAATTTTAAGTGTTCGCTTTGACTGACACTGATTAAACAATCCAGTATGGCTAAATATAGACCTCATTGGATAGCACCGATGCGGTCATGTAACACGAGAAAATCAGTAGTACCTGAATAATGTTTAATACAGTTTCCGCTTTTGAAAAAGGAACTTGCTTGTTAGATGTGATATGCCCGTACGAAAGAATTGTTTTATAAATATTTTGGGAAAAGCGTTCCCGCCCTATAGGAAAACAGGTAAGTGAGGTACCAGGAAAATCACACGAAGTAACAGGAAATTTTAAATAGACCCTTGAAAGCAACTATCAAGTAAATTGATACGTTAGTAAAGGATTGTTTTCACAGTTAATTATTTGTAGTGTTCCTTGTGAATATGTTGATTTTCGTTTTATTTTAATAAATTAAGGTTAAGAAACAATTCCATTTTTGTGGGATAGTTAGGAAAACAAAAATGCATTGTTCTGTTCATGTCTATAGCAATTTCCAGCTTTACAACTCTGTTTACAGCCAAGAAACCAGCTGACTGCATCGTAGGTTGTATTGCCTGTAAGTAGCGCCACAGCAGCCACCAAGAGAACTAGGTCGTGTTCGCACATTTGAACCGTATGGGAAGGCGCTAAGAGATCGTAGTCGGCGATAGTACAGTATTCAACTGATCTCTAAATAAATGCCAATAAAATAATATTACAAACAAGGTAGGAATCTTATCATCTCCCGACTTCCGGATGCAAGTTTCAGTATATATATCTTTTCGACACACTGGAGGAATAGAAACAGATGAGTTAAAAAAACGTTTCTTATGTATGAATAGGTTAATACGAATTGGTTCTCCTTTCGTTTACATAGCTAATTGCAGTGCTTAAAAGGTTGAAGCCCTTCCTTCTTATAAATACAAATAGGATAGCCAGTTTCCATCTATTTCATGGATGTAATACTTTATGTTAGCTACTTCTGTTGTGTGGCTTAAATGTAATTCCAATGTTGTTATTTTCATAATTTCGGATGCATGCAGGTATAATGTGATAAAATCAAGCAACGGGGTGGCTCATGGATCAAGTTCACCTTAGGTCAGCCAGCTATTGAGCAATACGTACGCTTTATACCACTCATTCGCTTGCCAAAATTTTACTTACACTTTTGTAAATACCTAGCGGTAGACAGCAACCCAAATTCAATTTCAAAAAGCCATATTTCATAATAATTGACATAAATACGTACTCGATTTACTTTACACCCAGCGCTATATGAGGATTATCAGTAGCGTCATTTCGTGTGATGAATGTCACATATTTGTTACATAATTAATGGAAATATATCGAGGGGCGCTAGCAAGCGTAGAGAAGTTAGGTAAAGCCAGAGTAATTATTTTATCATTATACTTGAAGCACATCACATTTAACAGGCCATTTAACAAGCTACAGCCATTCAGCTCCAACGCGGAAGTAGCTAATTAATTGCATGTACTTGTTGCACTTTCAGTCTCATACTTGCATGGCCTAAATCTTTTTCCTGTGAATTTTACATTTTTTGCTCACCTAAAATGAACTTAACCCGGGACTGGGATACATTGTTGAATGACGTATGCGTGTTCTTGCACTCACATCACCCTTGCACCATATTCTTCATTGCACGGATACGAAATAATGTCAATATGAATTGCAACTACATTCAGCGCCGCATAACAGAAGTAGCTAAAAGTAAGAATTATTAAATATGAAAAAGAATGACTTATTGGCAATAGTTAAAGGAGAGATACTCGACGGAATAGCATTCTTTGTACGTAGTATGATGAAGTCCTATCGTTACGCTAACTTTTCCTGTTTACATGTGAACATTTATATTACACGATCTGTAATGTTCCCAATACTTTCTCTTTTACTCCACATCATTTCCCCTCCCAAAATATCTTACATCGACGTTTCTGGCATGTACTACCACTCTCCGAAACAGTTTTGTAAACTATATAAAGACACGTATTAGAGAAAAGTATTCTCCTGAAAATATTTTAAAGGAATTATATTAATCATTAAGACGACGTGTACAAAGGAGTAGTAAAGCGACTTCGGGCGTTTTTTTCTTTACAAGATTGCCTTTCTTTTGTACGATATATGATATGATCTATTAAACTATGATCAAATGTGTAATTTTCACCTTAGACCTAAATACGTAGCGCACACGGCTACTTTTCCTGTAACACCATTCTATAGAGCGCATCTTCTTAAGCATACCCATATAGGCCCCTAAACATACTCGAACATCATATTTACATTGTCCACAAAGCAGGCAGCATTGTTCCTAAATGTTTTTGATCTTTAAAACCATTGAAATGCATTGTGCCAAGTTGTTTATTTCATCAGTCAATTCTATGTTTATGCTTTTCATTTCTTGTTTCCTGTTTTCATATTTAATCGACGAAAATCTGATGATTAAAGTTAAGGACAGCTTTAACAAACCGTTAGAGTTAACCGATGTTAATGAAACTGTCATTTCTTCTAATCAGTCGTTAAATGTGCTTAACGGGTTGTTAAATCTTTAACCTGCGTTGGTGAAACCGGCCGTATATTTTTTAAAGCTGTAATCAAAGCACATTTCTTTCAAGAAAGACTATAGATATATACAATCCATAGTACGAGATTCTTCATACGATAAATCATACAATATTTTAAAGTGTTTTAGACGGTACAATTTTGGATATGAGGGGATAATGATGAAGCTGCTGGAGTTTATAGTTCTGACATCTCAGGCTTTAAAGATAATTATGACACGAGTATTTGTGGAAGTAGCGCATTAAAAAAATAGAAAAGAATTGAGAACAATGTATCTTGAGGCAACAGAAATTCCGTTTGTCTTAATACCACATTCTACCAAAAGAATCTATCTTCTACTAGATTGCAGTGATAACGAAACTGTTATTGCTTTACTTCTGTACTTCAATAAAGATATTTCAATGCGGACGCACAAATAACGTTGAAGAGTTTGCCCAGTCTTCGGTGATAAGTTCGGAGTCATTTGTGGTGTTTTCACAATAAATAAATCACAGCCATATTCAATCCACTAGTGGATGAGGCATCTCCCCGAACAATATCCCTGAGTTAATAAGATGTGTGGGATTACACAGTACTTCAAAAGTTTACAAATTACGATATATTAACTCCTATTTATACATGTACGGGCCAGTTGGTAATACTTCAGTTTAACTACTTCTACCATAGAGCACTGGAAACGCCTCAAAATACTACGTTTTACGTTCCTATAGTCATGCAAAATACAAAAATGAGGAGTAATATACCTTTAAGTAATTCCTATGTGCAGAAAACCATATCTTACACAAACACACACACACACACAAGTTATATGGGTATGCATAGGGAGGTATGCCAGCTGTCTTAACCCTTGTATAAAAATATGTTTGTATGAATTTTGGACTTGCACAGTCAGCTCTGGCTTGACGTCGTCACTCTATCTACATTAGGTCTGCGCCTGTAATATACTGTTCAAGGTATTTCATTATATTGCATGGGTAAAGTGTATATCTTATTCAAAATGATGACGGGGAGGGGGATATGACTGCAAGGATATATATTTATAGTACCATCTATAGTTTGCCCTTTGACACATATCTTGCCTGCAGCATATTCGAGACTCTACGCTCTAGAAAACAAGAAAATTACATTGTTTCAACTATATTACACACTATATAAGAGAAGCGGTAGATACTAGAGTATTTCGGAACTTTCACACTACATACTATTTTTTTCACCCTTTTTATTATCTTTTATCCCTATAGGAACGCGAAACGTAGCATTTTCAGGCATTTCCAGTGCTCTATGACAAAAGTATCCAAACTGCAGTATTATTTGCTTTTTACACTTTCCTCAAAAACTTTGTTTTAGAATTTTGTACTTATAATAGTTGTTGTGCCATCATGTGTGTTAGTTTCTGCATCAAGTAATAACATGAATATGTTCTCTTTGTCTTGTAGTCCGTACTTTAAACAATCAGAGAATGTAAACGGTGAGATTGAATACGAGCGATCGTACGAGAAATTGTATAGTCTAAAGTGGCCTTAACAGCCTACTTGATTATTTAATCCGTATTTTTATTAATTCTAATATTTTCTTTATCACTGGCAAAGATCTCAACTCTGCGTATTATAAATTTATGAGGTTTCTTCTTTACGCCCTTTCATCTTTAAAATCTTTGCTTTAACACCACATGTTCATACTGCGAAAAGCATAACAAACATTTCATGATTACAGTAGTGGTTTCTCTCTCCCAACGTTATGCAAAGTATTAATCATTATCCGATTTAAGTAAAATATCACAAATATGAGTGCAATCAGTTAATAATCAGTGCACTTCAGTGGCTTTTGTTAATTGAAAGTACTTTTATTTAAAGAAAATAAAAAGTTTATTCAACAACGTGATGATTGGAACACATTCAAAAGCACGTGATCAGAAATATCTCGTGAAGATACTATTTGGAGGAGTGTTATGACGATGCAGATGATAAGATAGGTTGAAAAAAAAGTTTTAGAATAAACAATTAATCCTTAACAAAGAAAGAAGAATTCTCAAGAACAATGGAGTCAGTAACACCGTCATGACCTTTCGAGCTATTGAATCTGAGATGCATCCGGTAATCAAGAATACGTTCGATAAAACTATGGTCTGTTCTACAATCTTGAGGAGATTATATGGTCTCTTCTACGTCACTGAAAGTAGTAAGAGATTATTACAATTACCGTTATCAGAGGATACGTAACATATCCACATTTTGGTTTATTATATTTAAAGAACCACATTTCAACTTCACTTGCATTTCTGGACTTGAAGAACAAAATGAATTCCATCGGGTTTGTCTGTTGCCTTGCTTCAATCCTGCTAATCCAACAGGTGGCAGGACATGGATATCAGATAGACCCTGCACAGCGATCCTCCATGTGGCGATTGGGCTATGACGTGCCTCCTAACTACTATGACATGGGGCTTAACTGTGGTACTTATGATGTAGGTATAAATAGCTAATAGTCATATTCATTTTTCACCATAATCAACTGCAGTGTTATAATTCTAATGAATGAAAATATTTTCCAGTAACAAAATGTTACTGATCAGAATGCACTGGTTGCTGTTTTATATAAACTGTATTTGTTTTTCCAGTTACTACAAACTAGCTGGTCATCCACTTCACCCTCTATATTAAAAGAATTCAAGCTATTACCACATTGAAAACAGCTAGCAAGAATTTGATTTCAGATCACGGTTTAACTATCTTTATTTTTCTCGTCATTTTTAATTTTGTGACTATAAGGGTAACAGGTTATTTTTATTTGGTTACCTTTCTTCATTTAAAGAATTCATGCTAGTTCATCCATTTAAATCTCTCTCTATTTAAAGAATCCATGCTAGTTCATACATTTTAAATCTTTCATTTAAAGAATTTATGCTAGTTTATCCATTTAAAGCTTGCTCCATTTAAAAAGTTGTGCTACTTCATGTTTTGAAGCTTACTTTATTTAAATAATTAATTCCTGCTAGTTCATACATTTAAATCTTTTTTCCATTTAAAGAATTCTTGGAATCAAACATTCATGCTACATTTCTAACATAAACACAATGAAAAATTCTTGTGTTTATATCTACATATTTCAGTTCGCGATAGAAATCAAAATTTGGCTTATTTCCAATGTTCTTCCAGAATATAAGCAATATGCACTTTGTTTCTATACTACGTATTATGTCAGCAAGCGTAGATTCAATGCTCTTGACATAACTAGAATAAGTTAGTTTCTAATAGTGTAGCCTTATCCATGAAAGAAAGTGTTGATCGGGAAGAATTGTGGCATATCGCGAGTACAGTTTATCGTTCCGCGACATTAGTGGCCGTATTGGATGCCACCAACATCCACTGTGGGTCCACAGGCTACTGATCTTCGGTGGTTCTGTTCCACTGTCGCTACGTTGTCTCGCACCACATTTGCTACTTCTACCTTACGGTATCTATCTACCAAATTTAGGGCTGCTATCTTCTCTCCTTCTTGGTGTTGTATTTTTTATGTGTTGTGTATAATATACCATTCACAGCAGTTGATTTACTTCTCACCAGCGTGGTTCCTAAAATATTTTTCAATACACATTTTTCGCAGGTTTTCATGGCCAATGGCAAGAAGTGTGGTCTTTGTGGTGACGATTATAACATGACTCGTCCCAGACCCAATGAAACTGGGGGTCAATACGCTACTGGAATTCTTGCAGCAGAGTACAAGGAGGGACAAACAATGTCAGTTACCATTCATATCGGAGCCAACCACATGGGCTACTATGAGTGGCGCCTGTGTGCCAGAAACGATCCTAATGAATGGGAGGAACAGGAATGTTTCGATCAACATGTTCTTGAATTAGCTGATGGATCCGGAACTCGTTACAATCAAACGGACTCAGCAGGCGAGAAAGATTTTATTATTGCCGTCAACCTACCCAACGGAGTAACATGTTCTCATTGCGTTCTTCAATGGCGCTGGAAAATTGGTAAGTGGAATGATGGTTTAAAGTGTTTAAACTTAAATAACATTTTAAAATTAAGTTTGAAATAACGTGACACCAATATAAAGGGTACACAGAACGAACAGCCTAAGTCTAAAGAATTGAAAACTGATATTTTGAGGGGTATTGTAACGAATGATCTGGACTCGGTTTCTGACAAGTTTATACTTGAAAATATCAATCACTCCGCTCTATGAGATGTCAAAATATAGGGTCTTTATGAAGAACAATCAAAGTCCACCGGTTAAAGTAAAGAACAATGAAAGTTCACATCTAGTTCATCTGTAGTGTTATTTTTTGGAGCTGCTCCATTGTAATCACTTCATGATCCTTGTATTCATGACCTCTTTCGTATATGAAGCAATCAAACAAAACAAAACCTAACGTAAGCTAACCTTAGTTAACTTAGCGTATTAAATCTGAAACCAAGAATGGATAAAATATAAAATTACATGAAAAAATGGAGAGCACAAGGTCCGTGAAGTGATTATAATGGAGCAGTACTTTATTTTTTTCTTCGCTTTATAATACAAGTATGCTACAACCAATTCCATTGCTGTTTATAAATTCATCTATATATTTAAAATAGTTTCATAAAAACACTGTCCAGTCTTGTTTCAATTTGTCCCAAGTTCCATCTGCTTTCTGAAGTAGAAGATGAACGTCGATATTAAGAGATGGCATGCCAGTTCTATCTTGTCAACAGTATCAGCATCAAGTTACTTGATGAAATTTTTTAGACTTTTTAATTAACAAAATTTTATTATTCATTTGTTGTCTTTCAACAAAAGTTTAAAATAAGAAGGTAATTTTAAATTTTACATGATTCAAAGATTCTGAGCAGTCTTTTTTTTAAAAAGGTAAACGTTTTTTTTTTAAATTAATGCAAATGATAATGTTTATGTGATGTCATATTTTCTCAAAAATAGGACATATGACACCAGATAGCCTTCAGTTTTAGCTTTATTTTCTGTGTAACATAGCGGTGAAAAGGGTGAAGATCACATTTCACCGTTAGACTAAAGTAGGAAGCTCAGGAAGGTTACCACACTGAAGATAATGAGGAAGTGAGAAGCTCACGGTTACTAGTAAGTAGCATGAGCTATTTGTCGTAATTAGCCTCACTTGGAGTAAGTTCTTCCCACAACGAAACAGTAAAGAGTAAGCTATGACCGGGCACCAGTTTGATAAAAAAGAAGTTAGAGTTACAATTCTAGTAAAGACTCCGGTCCCTTGATAGCATTTTAACCACGCAAGCATTAATTTATATAAAATAGGCCATGTTTATGACAAGTTTGACACCGCTAGGTCTAACTGAATGGAAACAATTTGAACAATTGATTTTTTTAAATGGGCTGGCAACAATGAACCACTGCATCGATCAGGACGGTCTAGTCGCTCTGATCTAGTTTGGTCAAGACCTTTTCAACGACACCTTAAGCATCTCTCTACACTTTGTAGTTCCTGATATTTAATTTCTGGACGCAGACGCTCAGAATGAGCGAATTATCAGGTCCCTTAGCTATAGCTTCGCTATCAGGGAACCTAAAACGAAATTTATCGAAAATTGAAATAATTTGTGAGACGCGAGAAATTCTCGCACGACAGAACGTGTCACTCTCGCTCTCACCTCGCAGTGAAACACTAAAAACTTGACCCGATGTATCCGAATGAGTGCGTAGCCCGGTCTGGACTTAAGTGGCCAGACTTAGGCTAGCTTTTTATGCATTCGTGCGTTGCTTGCGATTTGAGTGAGTAGAAGCCAAATTGAAACTCGTGTGCCCTACGTCTAACACGAGTTTCTATTGCCTACTTATAGAAATCGGAAGCAAAGCACGTGGCACGAGCCTGCACCCCCCCCCCCCGCAAAGTATGGCACCAAAGACTGGGTTGCTGCCCTGCATGGCACTAGAATGGAACTCTTTATCAAATCTGGACTGATCTGTATTAAGGATCTGCTCTGGAGTCAACTCGTGATTGAAAGTCTTGATCTCATGAACAAAGTCTGCGGCGCTTGTTTGGACAGCAGCGGCATCAACATCGACTGGCGTACTGACTTTATGTGTAATCTTGCGATAAATTATTTTGTGTATTCGTTTGAAGCGCGTGACTCATGATCTGGACGCTGTGAATGATGAGGTCTTGTGTGGATCATTTTCTTTCTTAATATTCATAGCCCAGATGCGTATTTTGCAGTTGTGAATAATTGCATTGCGTTGTCTCATTTGCGATGAAATGCTCACGTACAGCATTATTACGGCGATTTTGTAAGGAAGGTCGGCGTCTGAAAGGCGTTGTAAGTGTCTTTTCAAATTTTTGCAAGCCTGTCTTATTTTTCATTTTGCGTTTTTGCGCCGTAACTGAAGTGATTTTATGACGCGGTAACATGTCAATCGTTAACCTATGAGAACACAGCTGGGGATGCTCCGGCTCTCTGGACTGCTTGGTCCAGATCCTGTATGCATCGGCCAAGTTGTTGTTAGGGAATTTTGTGAACGATTTCTTTGGTGGTGATGGACCATAAGATGAACTACTGCTTTCTGGTGCTCAACGACTGGTGGACTTCGTTCAGGCAGCAACGTCGTTCCTCCTTCTAACGCTGTATCATCACCGAAATCCCTTTCAATGTCCTCATCATCTGTGCCATCGCCGTCTATCATTAGTGTGAACAACAACTTCTTCGTTACACAGCTGCGTTTTAATCGGTTCTGCAACGACACGTTCCTCCCGCGTTGGAGTTTCCTGCGAGATACCCGACACATTCGCTGACAACCTAACAACCGCAGCTTGTCGCATTCTGTACAAGTATGATGCGCCTAGTAAATCGCACTCTCGTCCCCTACACAATACACATAACCACTTCAATATCTCGCCCTCACTTCTCACAATGTCTCCCGTGCTCTATCTACGTTCAAATCCCTCCCTTCTCCTATTCCAAGTATGTACCATGGCAAGTCAATTGACCTATTGTGTCGTATGTTTGCTAATATACCAGTAACACAACTACCCGCAACTTGTTTACATGTTAGCCTCCACAGTACCACCGCACTCTATGTCCAATGACACTACCTGACATTCGTGGTCGAATACTCACAAACAGAAACTCCAGTTTCGCTCACACTTAACTCTACCACCACAAGCAATGGTTCCGTCCCGCGCCTTTACGTCCCACACTCTCTGCGCACTTTCTATGCGTGTACGCCCTTTCTACTCGCGTTGCCTGTGGCCCATAGCATGGCACATTACACAGCACCTCTAGTAATTTGCAGTACCACGTCACCTGGTCTTGTTTATATTGGAGCGGCAACTACGGGGGTCTTTTCTTACTGGTCTTTTCTTCCAGTCGTTTTGATTTTTTTGTTCCAGAAAAGAACACAGTGTAGGGTTTGGTTCTCCAACTCCGAGACTACACCAGCCCTTCAGGTAAGGCTGAAACAGGGGAAGGAAGATGTTCTGGCCCTTGCGACGGTACCATCCCGCCTTGTAAGATTAAACTCCGTCGCACTCACCGCTGGTGCTAGGGGTCGTCGGATCGATCCCTGCTCATACCATGAGGACTTTGTGGTGGACAAACACCGTGTGCGTGGGTTTTCTCGAGGTGCTCCCGTTTCCTATCACTTTCTTCATTCCACCAATCATAGCATCATCATCCATATGGCCTGAGCTATAGTTGGCTAAAGGCCTTAAAATAAATTCAATTCAATACTAAACTCCGTCCTTGCAATCGGCCCTTAATCTTATAGCCGGGGGCTAATCTCTCAAAACTTTTTACTTTCGCCCAGCTATTTCCAAATGTTTTATTTCTCCTAGGAATTCCTGTTAATAAAAGTAACGACATAATTATTAGTCTAAGATAAGTAGAAGTATCTCATACGTTTCATTATAACACTATTTGATTTTAAATCTATATTCACAAAAGAGTATTTAAGTGTCGAATACAATTGTTTTCATGCAGTTCATTCAATTAAGGATGTTTGCTACGTTTTACATAACAATAACATAAAATAATCATAGAGAAAGTTCATGTAATATAACGTTTTTTTAAAAATATTAGTTAAATGAATCTACTACCAGGTAAACCAAAAGTAACTGTATTTTCTTTTTAATCAACAGGAGGATATGGAGATTGTGGCGACGGCACTTGGGGTATGGGCTGCGGTGACCAGGAAACCTACCAGAATTGCGCAGACATCAGCATCTCATAAAAAACAACAATGTTTTATATTCTCCTGGTTTTGATCAATGTTCAACTCAATAAATTTATTTCAAAAGTACAATTCTGTGACTAGCATTCTTATTCTTTTACCAATCGTGACCTACAATCGCCACGGCGTAAGAAACGGTGTGGAATCAAGGACAAGCAGCACTAGACGGCCCTACCATTGGCTGATGGCAGCGTAACATAATAGAAACCATCCCCGCTGTTACCTCCGCTGAACCCCCACTCCATCTGTACTAGGAGAAGCCACACTGGTTCTTATCCTGTGGCAGTTATAAGTTTACACCTTTATCTAACACCTAAATCATACCCACAAGTTCAGTCGTAGTAAGGAAAATCTTGCATCAACTTTTTTAAAACTAAATTTAACGTTTCTAATTTATCCTAAACGTAAAATTTGGTTTAAATAAAAGTATTTCAAGGTTTGTCTTTTTTAGGTTTGCTCTCAACTGCCTTCAAGCATTGTTATTGACGTAACCTACAGCGTGATCATAAGGATCTGTTCATAGAAGTAAAGCCTAATTCCGTTTACAAGAAATGAGGTACAAGTATCGAACCTTACCGGAGTCTCCGCAGCTCAGGCTGTAACGCGTTGACTATGAACCAGGCGGTCCGGGTTTAATTGCCGGTCACAACGCAGGAGACCTTCCTTCATTTCTCCTATGCTTGACACCCTGAGGAGCACTCAGCCTCCTATCAAAATGAATAGCAGAGTATACTCCTGGGCACCTTCGAAAGTAAAGGAGTGCACGACTCATTTCCTGCAACAGGTAGAGAATTTGTGGAACATTACCTCCACATCCCTCACGCTCCGTTCCCGGCACGTGCGCATTGCACAAGGGATACCTTTACCTCATGGTATCCTGCCCTGGGCCGGCGCGCGGTTGGTGCCAGTGATTTCGTTACGTCAACGGGAAGACAATGGGTTTGCTCTTCACTGCCGGAACTCAGATTTTCCAAATGTTTTCATACTAGGCCTAATTTTCTCAAGCAAATATCAGAATGGTGAACTGACGCTTACGTCCTCATGCTTGCTCCTGAAAGAGTGATCACCAAAAGACGTCGTTCCTGAGGCGTGACGTCAACAGTTTGTTCTATCCATAATCGAAAATCGTAGAGTGAGGGTTACCTAAAGGCCATGGACATAGGCGGCGCCACAGTGGGTGCAGCTGCACCCACATTAACTTCGATTTTCAGATTTTCTACAATAATCCTTTCTATTTTGTATATTTATTGTTTCCTATGTTTGGATATATTTGAGTGACTTCTTAAGTCTCATAAGTTACTTGCTATCATACAGTGTTTTTCTTTTTTTTTCTAGTAAAACTTAGGGATTATTTTTGAGATCTTAAGGCTCAATAGTGCAGACCGTTCTGGCAACAATGTTAGGATATGTTGGAAGAGCGTCTTCGGCGAACAGTGCGATCTAATTGCTAGTTGAGTTGTTATAGTATATGCGCATGTCGGCATGTTAATTTGCCCTTAAAATGTTTAAATCAAAACAACAGGGAACTTTGTTTGGGTGGATAAAAACCACATTTTCAACTTCGAGCGAAACTGCTGGTAAATCATCGTGTAATAGGGAGAAGCAATTGACAGAGGATAAAGGCGAAGTCCAGGAACAAACTTCTGACGATGGCGATGGATGCTTCTCAAAAGCTACAGGTAAGGCACAGGTGATTGAAAAGGAAATGGTATTTTGCTTGAAATGAAGACTTTTAACTTCATAGTGAGTATGGAAATAATGCATCCAATGCAGCTTATTGTACGAACAAGAAAGATTTTACAGTCCTCAACCATTGATTTGAGTGAGGCCATGGATGAAGTTAATAGCTTGTCGGTTGCCTTACGGGATCTTCGAAGTGCTGAATCTGCGTTTGATGATATCTTCAGTAATGCAGAAGAAAAATGCAAGGAAATTGACATTAGTGTTCCGCAGCCTAGAAAGCGAAAAATCTCTTCATTTGTGGACGACTCACAAGAAACAGGTATTTTTGCGGAAACGACAAAGGAGGAAATCAAGTATCTATCCTTTATTGGATAGCCTTATTCTGGGACTTAACAGAAGATTTTTTCAAGAGACCATAGACCTCATTCAAGTACCTGGGAAAATTGTTCGCCTTGCTCAGTGTAATAGTACTGATTATCTAGTAGTAGCAGCACGTTTTGGTCTAAATGCGTCAGAAATTGAAGCTGAAATCAGACTTCTACGAGCAAGGCGCTTGAACAATCCTCCATCTACAGTTCTTGATTGGCTAAAGTGGTTCAAGAATCTGGAAGAGAAGGGGTTATGTAAATTTCTACAGGTTGATGAGAAAGTTTTAAGTGATTCCGGTTACTAGTTGCTCATGCGAACGGAGTTTCTCCAAGATGAATTATGTCAAGTCCAAACTAAGATCGACTATGTTCAACAGAGACTCAACTCCATAATTTTGCTTTCTGTTGAAAAGTCGATTTCAGTGAGCATAGATACAGAAAATGTCATTGAAGAATTTAAAGCCATGGTTCCATTCAACAGAAGAATGTACTGATAAAAGCTCTTGTAATTGATGCAATTGCAAAAAAGTACCCTTGTACACTTAAAAATTCTGATATTTCTTTGATAAATCCATAACTAACATACACGTGTATCCATGTCTGAAGTTTCTTTAAATATGTACATAAAAGTTTTTATTGCGTGCCATGTTAATATTTTTACTATGTCTTATCCCTTCCCAGCCTGCACCCACATTACCAAAATCCTGGTGCCGCCTATGGCCATAGAACAAAATTACATTCAATGAAAATGAAAAAAAAAACCGAGCATAAAAAATAACTGTTTCAACAGTTCATTGCTACAGTTTATGTTTTAAAAATAATAAATTAAAAAAGGATTAAAAACACGCTTTTTAAGCAAAGAAAAATGGACTAAAAGTAAAAAATAATAAATGTATGAATCGGAAAATAAGGTTTTGACATGATGACGGCGAACTAGAAGAAAGCTGTTGAAATCTGCTGTGCATTTTTTACAATATTACAAAGTTTTTTCGATATTTAATTCAAGAAAATTTACTCAGTAGTGTTATAAAGTGGTGCAGTGTTTTATATAATAGATTTACATAATGAAAGTTCAAAATTGACTGTGATAACAACATCAAATGCGACAGTGACAAGAGAGTTGAGAGTGACTGACAGCTATGGCGGACTGAAACCATAGCAACCAATAAATAACTGACCTTAACACATCAATTATTAAGACTGTTAGACTGCAAAACTATATTATATTATACATATTATTATAAAACAGCAATTAATAAAACGAACGCGCAATGGATGGGTATAATTAGCCATTTCCGCGTTAGATTACAAAATACTAATACGAATACGGAAAATAAAAGCGTAGGTGCTCTTAGATATTATGATTTTATGATAAGGAAAGAAAGAGCACCCAT
>JAGDQP010025328.1:0-27026 GCA_022664845.1 Lepisma saccharinum | reverse complement strand
TAGTTCCAAGTACTTTTCGCTATTTGACTCTAATTTAATACTTCCATGACTCGAAACTTTGTTATATTTTAAGTTACAACACTTTCACACACGTTGGAAAAGATTACATTGTCTTTTGCCGTATAGTAAAGTGTACCCAGATACTTCTATGTTTAGCAGCTTTGAACTTCCTACAAAGAGTAAAAACTCGACCTTTCCACATAAATTATGAGCAACTCAGTGGCACTTAAAATATTAATATCCTACTGCTTCTAAATACAATAGAAACTTTTTTAGGAATTATAGTAAACCCTCTGTATCAATTTCTATTGTAATAGTGATTGTACAAAAACTACAGAAGAAACATCATCTACACTTTACCTCAGCAAGATGCGATGGAATTTCTTGTAGCGATACTTTATTTATTTTATTTTGATTTTCTGATAATATCTTTATTTCGCATCATAAAAACAAGGCTTTAAAAATTCCCTGCTCCATGTTATCATCTTAATTTTTAGCATTCCGGAAGCACAGTTGTCACGTGTTCAAGTCATCAGCGATGTGATTGGTAGATCACTGCGTTGAATTCAATAAAAATAGGACGAATTGGATGAGAAGACTTGAATTCAAGAGATTTCCTGTGTGGAGTCTCTGACTCGTAACGTCATTTTCATCCAATTGCTTGTTCAACGCTCTTGTTCAAGCTTTATTGAATCGTGTACGAGGGGCTTTATTCTTAGCTAGCTCGTCACCTACCTCTTGACTTGCCTGGGGAGTCCATGTTCAGCAAAGTCAGGGGCAGGGGATAACTGCCCTCCTGTTAGTGAAAGCGTTAATCGGCATCTGCTGTTTATTTTCCTGTTGCTAGACAATTAAACATCCAGGAGAAGGGGAAGCTCTTGTCGGACGTCAGCTGTCGCAAATCCGGCGTGTTAGTATTTTCGAAGGGTAGCTCACGAATAGATTATACCCCCTACCTTTATGTACGACGCAGTTTTTCTTCCCAAGTACATTGGGAAGTAACGATCTTATGAATACTTTAAATTCTTAATCTTCAAAACTTAACCATAATGAAACAGAAAACAACTTAAAACATGTTCTGGCAGTTCAATGAGCTATTGGAACTTACGTAGGAGACTGATCGGCCATTGATATTGTAAATAATTATATTCAATTTTTGTCTTCACAAAAATATTATTCCCTCTTATAAGTATGTCGTTACATAACTCCTCTTTCATGACTTTAAAAAGTAGTAGTTTTCGATAAATGTTCGATAATTGCTAATTCCAAACTAAGCAATTGGGGAAGTTCAGAATGTACACATAAATATAAATCTTATATAAATCTCCTGCTTCACGTAAATTTAACTGCAATATATTTTTACGAACAAGAATTCGCTCCATTTTATTACATTTCAATATTATCTCACAAAACTTTATGACACTTGCATCACTACAAACACGCCATTGTGTCTGTGTTTAACATCGTGACCTAAGTCTGTTTAAATTACCGTATCGGATCTCATAAATACTCTATTCGTTAAACAACATTACAATATTAAAGGCAATCGAACACTTTTAACTTTTTATCGAAAGCTCTTCTATTAAGAAAACACAGAAAAAAAGATCGCTTAACACGAAGAACTTTTGAACTTCGTCAAAGGAGAACTAACACTGCAATCACGGAGCAAGGCAATGGCCAACCGTCTCGGGCGAAAGCTTCACCCAAACTAACACGGATCCACTGCCGCTCGGATCTCACGGACATATACAGTATATGCACCTTCATTAAGTGTCTATTTCCGTTTGAACATGTTTTATTCTTTGCACAGCTTTGGAGCTGTTATCAGAGATATCCCGTTGGTGTTTTTCCAATGTAAGCGTTAATTTACTGTTCGTTTGTTTTTATATCCAAGTTTCATTCATGCTGTGGTAAGTTTCGGATCTAGGCTAGTGCATTTCTTTTTTAGATCTTGAAGAGTACGATTAGTAATGTTGAATTCTGAATGTCATTTATGACTTTTAAGCATCTAAGGATAGGAGAGCGGAACGGATTGGGGAATATTTCGTCCAGGGCCTACGGTAAGGTATCATACCAGCATTTGCCTGGTGTGACTCAGAAAAAAAACTGGAAAAAACTCATTCAGGATGGTCGGGCGCTCAGGTCAAACCCACGACCTCCCGAATTCTACTCAAACTCTCTACCATTGGATTAGTAATGTTGTTGGTACATCCAATATTAATCATAAGAAACAGTCATCCAGTCAGAAAAGTAACACACATTGATTAGGACATGTCTAAGGTTTTCTGGCATAACTATCCGACTTTACACTTTTCCTAAATGAATGGAAGCTTTGAACTTCAGAATCTCTCCATAATAATATTTTCACGTAACTGTAAATATTATAAACATTACTAATAGAAACAAGCGATTGTTACTCAAACTTAATTCACAGAGTAATAATGGCTTCAGAGCATCCTAGTGCTTTTCTGGTATGTTAAACACTTTTGTGCTTAATTTTAGCATTATACTTAGTTCTCCTTCCAACATAACTTGTATGTGAAAATGTGAAAACTCATTCTTTCAACAGAGATACATAGCATATGTAATTATTACACTTTAAATTTTTAGCCCAGTGACTCAAATGGATCCTTTAAATTTGGTAATGAGTGAGCTGTTTGTTAATCTTGTAAAGGATGCCTTAGATGAACCCACATCCGGTGCAGCAGAAGTGGATTACTTATGGGATTTATCCAGCGTTAGTCATGGGTTCATGGTAAAGTTTCCATAATTATTAACTAACTTAATAATAGGTCAGATTTATTTTTGCTTTTAAGTTATATGTTATAGTTTGAAACTCAAGTCTAACTTCTGAATATTGTAATTTCTTTGTTTTCTTTCCTCACTAATAATACATTTTAAAATTATTTTTAAAAGTCTTGCATTTGTAACTGTTTTTTTAAGGCAGTTTCATTATGTAGAGTAGTTATAGATAATGATTTCTAAACGTTTCTACCTATTTGAACCGGAAGGATGAAACGTTTCCAGTGATTTCAATGTGTTATTGCTCAAACATTTAATAATTTACTCCTTATTTTCACAAATTTTCACGAAGTGAGAAATAATCAAAACAAATATTGCCGATGTAATAATATCGTGATGACCCGACCATAGCCTAGCAATAAGTGAAATTAAGAATTACAATAACTAATTTACATTTATCTTTCTTTAAATTTGTCCTCAAATTACTATTTGTCTTTAATTTAACAATTCGTGTAATAACTTAAGTCCAGCTTGCATTGGACACTATTTTCCTGTAAAATGCATTGAAATGTCAAAAGTCATGAGATACTAGTAGTGTGTGGGACTCCCTAGAGCACCGCAAAATGCAGAAACTCGATGTGGAAGGGATGCAACAACTCGCTGGTAGTCCGCAGGAGGGATATGCAGCCATGGAGTATCGATTTGGGTCTACAATTCGGTGGTTGTTGCATGTGAATTATCCTGGGTCCGTTCGATGGTATCATACATGTCATCGGCAGGGTTCATGTCCGGCGATCTACGGAGTCAAATCATACGTTGGAAGTTTCAATAATGGTCCTCAAACAAGTCGCGGGTCATTGCGGCCAGGTGACATGCCGCATTGGCATCCTTGAAAATACCATTGTTGACAGGCTACACGAAGTTCATAAACGGTTAAAAATAGTCACCAAACAGCTGATCATAAAGCTTATCGGTTAATGTTTGGTTGAAACGTTTCAGAAGAGTAAAATGTATGGTAAATACGCCCCACATCATCACAGAGCGACCACCAGCTTGCACACTGCTTTGTTGACAGCTTGTGCCCATGTTTTCATGGAGTCTGCGTCACATCCGGATCCTACTATTCGCGCGTACCAATTGGAACCTTGACTCATCGGACCACGCTACAAGTTGCCAGTCCTCTAAGGTTCAATCTACATGTTTCCGAGTCCATGTGAACCACCCCGAATATGGGTAGGGACTAGTAGAGGCACACGTGTCGGTCTTCCGCTGCAATACCCTATGCAGACCAAATTGCGCTGCACTGACCTTTGAGACACGTTCCTAGGATGTCGTGCATTGATTCTTGCTGTAAAATAACGCACTGTTGCTTGTCTGTTTGCCCGGACGTGTCTGTCCAGATGTCATCGGTCACAGTTATTCAGCATCCGCAGACGGCCTGAGGTGGGTCGTAATGCTCCAATGCGGTACTCAAAATCTATCCTCGGAACAGTGGAGCGAGCAAAGTTCAGTGTCCGGATGACATCATCCCGCGCTTAAAACTCAATAGTTCACACCAGGTTGCTATCACAACCTTACACGACGTTTTACTGCATTCACAGAAATCGAACTGACCACACTGCAATTGAATTGCGCCTTTCGAACGGTTTGCCGCAATGTTACTGCGCCATTAACCTATTTCCTTCTGCTTTCTCACGACTTTTGGCACGTCAGTGCTCTTCGGAAAATAAAACGAATATTCTACCATTAACACCTTCAGTTACGAATAGCTTAACAAGAAAGGACTTGGGAATGTGCAACGTGTTTCTATTATATCAATATATATTCTGGCAGTTTTTTCAAGAAGACTGATGAATTTATAATAATGTACTAAAGGACGCCAACGGAAAAACTACTCTCCATATCATAATTTAGTTTTTTGTGTCCATTATTTGGTGTCTGTGTGGCGGTCAAGTCAAGAAAAAGCTTTTATTCAGCCCAAAACCTAAAAAAAACTTTAGAATTTTAAAACAACGTATGTTTTTAGTGTTCAGCTGTTATTGTAACTTACTTATGTGTTATTTGTTAAATTGCGATTAAATATTATTTAAGTTCCTGTAGCCACGTTATTAATATTTAATTGATCACTTAGTGTTTATTAATTAGAAATTCTCAGGAGCAATACACTAAAAGAAAAAAATCACCAATTTCTATTAAATTCGGGGCAGTTTAAAATATTTCTCGCTACACAGGGACAGAACCCTAAAATTCGGAACAGTCGCAATAATTCGGCATGCATGATCACCATATTCATAGTTCTAGTAATTGTTTTGTTGAAAATTGCCCTCCCCTTTCTGAAGGCCCGCCTCTGTGATCTTGGTTATATATATATACGAGGTTGAAATCACCTCGGTACCTTTCCAGCGATATGTCAACCACATTTCTAAGACTACTAGATACTGATTTGAAAATTACCCACCAGCTCGTAATTTCGGACCCGCTTCAGAGATCTGGATGAGTGAAACCGATTTGAACTTGCCTCGCCGAACTTTTACAACGACGCCTCAACCATCTTCTTAGCTCTAGTATTTCCTGAGTTATCGACAGTCAGGCGGACGAACAGAGCAGTTGTATGACTTCACAGCACTTGCTTCTGGAACCTAAAAACGGGCCACACAGCGATATCACACATAAACAATTTGGGAACAGAAAATTTGGTTCACATTGGTTTATCCAGGAAATCAATGATCGAGATAAATTGACCCTTCCGCTCCCAGGCTTCATAAAGTATTTAGTTTCTTAATGACTTTGATTAGCTCATTATAGCTTTTAGGTAGAGGTCACTGGGTCTGACAAAGGTTGGATTTCCACGATACGCAGACTTTTCATCAGCTGGTTTTTCATGCGGAACTTACTCGTCATCCACTGTTCTGTTTAGCACTATTTTGATGCGCGCCCTGTTTTGACAGTGGAGCTTTTGTGGCGCACTCTATTATGATCAACGGTATTTTGTCGAAAGGTCTGTCCTGGTCGGCGCTGTTTTCTCGCGTTCTGTTCTACAACGATGTTCTGTCATGATTGCCAACCCAAAATTGGGCGTTCTGGACCCGGGCCCAGTGGACCCATTTATAAATCCATGCCATTTCCATTAGTGAATAAATTAACCACTTCGATCAAAAATATAGCAGCCATTACATTCTACATTTTGTTGACATAATATTTTTGTAGAACTAGACCACGCTATATTCACGTTATTACCTTACATTTCATGTCTTGTTCCCTGGGTAAAATTTATTCCTTCATTTTCTAATAGGTACTATTGATCAAAAGTGTACCACGAAATGTCTTAAATATATATATATTCCTAGTGCGTTACGTTGTGTGAAATGATGAACACTGTTTTCAATGAAGATTAGTAGGACTTAGTTTTGGAAAAGAGGTTACCACCTTCGAATGATACAAACAGCTTCTTTACTTACTAAAAACCTTAAAAAATGCGAAGCGCATTCTGAGAAGCAAACGTATAATTGAATAAACAGATTACTTTACAATTTGACTAAATATGGCTGGTTTCAGATACTAAGGTATATAAAGTACAATAATTTGAAAATGAAAATGTTTATTTAATGTATATACAAGGACTTATATCTGCAATGTTCAACTTATCCAGACGTTAAACAGAGCTTTTAACTTCTTGCTCATGACTTTCTCTTGGTGAAATACTATAAAACTAAGTGGAAGTGTCAAACGAATTCATATTTGATAAAGAAAGAATTAGTTTGTACAGAGTTCCCTACAGGAATGGGCGAATTTGAAATTTGCGCTGTTGTCGGACAGACGGCATTGAGTTGACAATCCAATAATATTTAGTCCTCAGGAAGAAGCGTACAGTAGAACAATATGTTTTTCTATGCTGGAAGTGTATTACAAGAACAACGACACTTTTGCTCAAACCCAGCTGTTGTTTCAACGTCAGTTCAGAATTAATTCATCGCAACAATCCAGTTCAGCACAAGTAATAAAGACATGTGTTTAGAATTTCAAAAAAAAATCCGCACTATAAAAAACCTCCTGTACACGTAATAACGATACCCACACCAGAAAACGTTATTAAAGTTCGATATGGCATTGCGTCCAGTTGACGACACTCTGCAACATACCATGCGGTGTTTCATTGGAATATCCACCACCATGTAAGACGCATTCTTTATTTGAATTTTTTATTCATGGCCTTTAGGCATCTAAGGCTCATACCAGTATAGGGGGGAGAAGGTGTCGGCCTATGTTACATGTGTCACCCCGGCATTTGCATGGTGTGACTGAGGAAAATCCCTAGAAAAACCTCAGTCAAGATGGTTGGTCGCTGGGATCCAGCGACTTTCCGAATGCTATGGCAACGCTCTACCGCTGGGACGCTCGATACGCATTCTTCATATTGATCTAAAATTCCATCTTTACAAAATTCACTATCTATCTTCTGGAAATTCTTAGTCCATGTCTTTATTGCATAGACTGAAGACAGTGAGTTATTCGGAGAATGGCGAATCGAGGTCAAAACAAACGCATACGATGAGACCAAATGTCACCATTCTTGTAATATGACTTGATAGCGAAAGCATATTGTTCTCTTGTTCACATTTCCAAGACACGAACCACACCTCGCTGCTCTTCTTTGAGTGCCCCCATTTCCATTACTGGACGAACACATTTTTCACTAAGCTGATCTCCAGAGCAATAACCAAAGAACTGTGTGGACCTGTGCGTTTTCCCTATGCATTTATCCTACCCTACATATGGCAGTATCGATACGTAACAACAATTTTGTCATATTTTGCCAGCAATGTGTTTATGGCGGCTGTTCGGTTTTAATTTGACTGCCCCTTATATTTTACTATAAAAATTCAAATCAATCAAAAATGGTTCCGAATTGTTTCTACTGTAAAACGAACAATATATATTACTTTTATCAAGGGTACATTTTGTGATTAAGTAGGAAACATTTCTAAGGTTTCTTCAATATCATTATTAGGCGCTTCAAGTTAGATTTCTTCCATATAAAAGATATTTTATTATTGAGAAATTCATCGTTGAAATATTTGTTGACGTTTTTCAGAATGTACCTATCATTTAGGTACTAAGCACAATAACAGATGGATCGACATGAGGAACTCACCCTTTCTAGTTTGACCTAAAATTCCATCTTTACAAAATGCACTATCTATGAATGTTATGAACGTTAGTTATATTTCAGTGGAAATTGAAATATGTATCATCAATGTACCTTGCAAATTTCTGCTTATAGCGCACTTGAAACTTCAGTAAGAAATTTGTGTTTCTCGCTGCTACACTATCTGTGGAAACACTGATTTTGAAAGTTATGTTCTTACTTGTTAAAACAGGAAGCCAATGCTCTGTTGGTTTAGATGATTATAAAAGCGTTAAGAATTTTACTTTTCCATTTTAGTTGGAATTATCTGGTTACAACGATAAGATACATATTTTGCTAGAAAGAATCATGGAACAGCTAACGAATCTTGAAGTCGATCCTCAGCGATTTGAGATATTCAAAGAACAGGTACGTAAACTACAATGAATATTCAATAATTTTTATTGAACTTGAAAGACCTGATACGTTAGCTTTAAAATACTCTATTTTGCATATCCATAATGTTTAGCTAAAACGCTGCTTGCATTTCATTGACTAGACTGTTCGAAAACAGTTTATAGTAACAATTAAGTGATTCTTCAAATCTCAATATAAATTCGTCATTAAAATGTAAATCATGTATTATCTCAGTCAAATATCTATATATATATCTGGATTACTGTAGTGCTTGGTTGTTTGTATGTGCATTTTGTAGTAGATGAGTACGAAAACAAAATCAGGAAATGTGTTGATATAAAACTTCAAAATATTAAAACACATAACTAGATTGAAATCTTACGTCAAAGAATTTTTAATACTTCCATTGAAAACTTAACATTTCGTAACGAAACAGAACTAGATTAAGTTTATAAGATGTCCAGGCATTTTGAAAGGATAGATTTTTCATTCTTTTATTTGTCCCAAAAGCATCGGTTAGAAAATCTTTGTATACTGTATTTGTGATGAATTTATTTATTTATAGAATACTGTATTTTACTCATAACAAGACCCAATACACATTAATTTTGAGATTTTTGGGAAACAAATGATTTTATATTTCAGGTTGGGAGAACTTTGAAGAACTTCAAAACAAATTTACCATTGTATCAAACAATGTATTACGTTCGTCAGCTTCTAGACGAGCATGTAGAAGACTACGATGAACAATTAATGATGATAAATGGTACGTATCTAAAGTTAATAATTGCATTACTAAAGAGCTTGTAATTCCTCTTAAGTTATGGTGGTAGATTTTTATGGATACTATTTGTAATAACATAGCAGAAACCTATTTATTGTAATCACTTTTGAATTTGTACTAGAAAGATCAGAAATTTGAACCTGTTATATTACTTAGATACCATAAGTTGATAGAAAAAAATACCAGTAAAATATCGATCAGTATTAATACGCATTAAGAATAGTACAATATCCATTTCAGGGTCTTCTATATAGATAATAATTTTACACAAAATTTGAAATATACGCGGTAATTTTTTTTTCAAACGGGACAGAGTGTCTTCTGCCGATCTGCATCTCAGTGGGCATCCTGTTCGCTGCGAAACCGCTTTTCACATCGCCACTGTTCGATACGGTAGGCCACGCGCACTTAGTGCTTGTCGTAACTCCGTGTGGTATTCCCGTGCATTGCTACTTTCAAATACGGACGTTGTTCACCCCTCGTGACCTCCATTCCGGACCACTGTCGCTCACCTACTGAACTTCGAGCGTTCTCAGATATGCAACTTTATTCTCATACGCCATCTGGTAGGACCACTCGATAGTACATGCTATAAAGTTTCCAAACGTATATCTTCGGTCTGTCCTGTTATCACCCATTCAAAAAAAATATAGTTGCCATGACTTATGATATAACCCTCGTATTATAGTGAGAAATAATTTTAGTTTGAGAGATAAACAACCAGATAATTTCACCACAACATATCATTAGTGCAAATACTTGTACTTTCAAAAACATCTTGGTATTATAATCTGATTTATTATCAGGATTATGTTTGACATTCTACACCCAAATATTTGAATAGATTATACAGTGTGTTATCTGTACACGTTACATGGGTATGGCTGTATAAAAAAATGAACCATTGAGATTAAAAAATCGGTCATTTAACTTGGATTCTAACTCTGTTATAAAACTTAAATTCACGAAATTTCTTGAGAGACGTGACTTTTCAAATCACTTCTGCTCATAATATTAACGACCAGACAGACGTAACAAAGGTTTCCTAGCGACGTCAAGCGATAGATGTTTAGTAGTGTTTTTCATCGTGTAGATTCAAATAAACCTCATAAACATGTGGTGTTTCATATCACATCGATCAATCTAGTATAATAATACAATTACTAATCAGATTACACTGGGGAACAATTTTGAACATATTTTTGTTGACTTCGATTTTTCAGCTGACTTTGATTCAAATAGGCATGCTGATTTTGAAACTGCGGCTAGTTTTCTTCTATCATGTCAGTTATTTCTCTACCATTTATCTGCACGCGATTATCTCGAAACAGTATTTTCGATAGTCATTGTGTGGAAATTAATTGGCCTCCAAGATCAGTCCTCAAACCTGTTGATCGAAACATTCTACATGAACCACCTAACTTGAAAGTTTTTATTTCATGTCGGAGTAGGAAAGTGTAAACCATTGTTTTCCACCCATTGTTTCTGGTCACAAGTTCATGTTCGTTTGGGATCTGAAAATACATAAAATGGAAAATAAAGAGAACAAACTATCTAAATGCACTTTATTTACAGCTATTTTGTTTATACAAATATATATTGATGTGGGAGAGCAGACGATATGAAAAGCTTTGGGTGGAAAAGTAATTTTCTTTCACCATCTGTCCCCAAACCTGATAATCCAAACATTCTACATAAGCCACTTGTGGATAGAAAAATAAACAACATAATATTCCCACCTCTGCCCATGAAACTAGCTCTCATGAAGCAGTTTGTTAAATCTTTACCAACTGAAGGAGGCTGTTTTAAGCACCTTATTACGGCATTTCCTAGGCTGCCTTTTAAAAAAAAAGGCCGATGTGTTTAATGGTCTACAGATTCGGAAGCTCATCAAAGATCAACCTTTCATTGAGACAACCACAGGAACTGGAAAAGAATGCCTGGTTATCATTCAAGGCGATTGTCAAGCTATTTCTTGGAAATACACGAACACAAAATTGCACCGAAATTGTCCAGAAACTGTTCGATTCTTATAAAGTGATTGGCTACAACATGAGCATGAGCATCAAGTAGCATTTTCAACTTGATACGTTCCCTGAAAATCTTGTTGCCATCAGTGACGAACAAGGAGAACGACTCCACCAAGATCTGAAGGTCATGGAAGGAAGGTATGAGGGTAGATGGAATGAACACATATTAACTGACTATTGCTGGAGCATTCGATAGGATTGTCCACAGATTGAACACTCCAGGAAAAGCTATAAGCACAAATATGTACCTTGAACTACTACGATTTGCACATAATTTGACGGATCCATTGTGTAAACAAAATAACTGTAAATAAAATATATTCAGGTAATTTTATTCTACATTTTCCATTCTATAGATACAATTTTCATATTTTTAGAGGAACATCGAGGGTACCCAGTATCGCAAAAAGTTGACGTGATTGAAACAACTGAGGTCATATTTGTATACACAACACAAAAGTTAGTATAAAATAAGTGTCAGATCTAGATCAACGAAAACTGTGTTCCCCAGTGTTATCATTCTGGTCTTCCAAAATCCCAATATAGTAACTTTCGTTTCATCCAAAATCCACCCTCTGTTGGTATCGTGTACATTAATTCGTATCCTAATCTTTTTATTTCAATATAGTTTGGTGTTATTTATATTTGTATTCTCTGCATTGTCCAGTTTTCTGCACATCGTGTTATCTTTTCTCCACATAACTGCTACCATATTTTTATATTTTTCCAACCGTTCTACATTAAACGAGTCCTTTTAAGTTTTTATTTCTTACCTTTAATAATCACTAGTATTTATTCTTTATACATCTTACATGATAGCAAATATTTGTGTATTTCAGTATTTCAGTATTTGTGTATGGCATGGGTCGCAGAATAAATCATACACATTTTAACAGTATGTAACGCAGATATTTATTGTCATAGAGAACTACGTTCGGCGCTGAAATGAAAGATGGCATATGTATGAATAACATTTACGAAAATGTATGTACCAACACCGATACTGTGGTCTTGAAAATTTTAAAGAAAATGAAATAATAACCCTATGATAACTAACATTGGAATAGAAACAGAGCGTTCTGAAGTAGTATTGAAGGTTTCGAAATGTCACCGAGGTCCAGAGTTAGAACAGCAGTTCGACGACAAGAATCCACCAATGGGGCTCATCATCACCCGCATAAGCCAAATGACACGGGAAATGGCGTCTAGAATCAATGTTCTAGAATACATTTTTATACCGACAATCCTTATAAAAGAAGAAATAGTGATCAAAACCTATTTCCAAGTAAGGAGAAAATTCTTGCTGAGAGTGACACGTGGGACGGGATTATTAAAATACATTGTTTATCACATTAAGAAACACAACATTTTGAAACATTACATTCCAAATTTAAGGTAACATTTTAACGGAGATAATCTGGACAGACAAATAGCATTTTGTGAATGGCATAATGTGATGAGGAAAATTTTCCGTTCAACATAATTTTCTATAATGGGCAATTAATCATTCTCGTGTTAGGAAAGACTGCTATGGGAACCTGGAATGGTGACAATGTGTTCTGAGTACGCAATTAAGGGTATCGGTGGACCGATATTATTCGAGCTGCTTCACTTTACTACATAAAACTGTCATTCCCAGTCTTCGTGCTCTATTGGTGGATGCCAACAGGAAACATCACCCCATCTCCCCTCCACTTCCATTGTGATGTTACTGCTTTCCTTGATGAATCTTTGGGTAACAGAGGGTTTCGCTGACGGGGTGTGAGTGGAATTTTGTACACTTTCCACACACATCACACCTTATTGATCATTTAAGGGGTCATCTCAAGAAAAAAGTGTATGGCCATAAACTACAGACAGTGGATGAACTTGAAAACATAATCAGGAATGTGAAGCAATCAAACGCGCAATGCTCAACAATGTGAAGAATACGAGGTGTCGGCAGTTTCTTGACCAGCTGAGCCACCAATTCGAACATTTGCAAAAAATGGTATGTTCACACATACATCCTCTTTCTTTTTAGCTCACATCAGTTTTCAGTATCCAAACATATCAACGTTACGTAAGGTTAAAGTTTGTAAACACTATTCTGCGACAACCTGTACTTGATAAATTGGCAGCTGAAACTGGGCAAATTCCAAAATATATTATTATCTTCAAAAAATGGAAAAATGTATGTCTTAAATAGACTTCCTATAGTTTTCTTTTCATATCTTCAACTACTTACATTTCGCAACTTTACTACACTGTTAATAATCTAGTTCTATCACCAGAAAACTTGTCGCAAATAGCAAGAAACAGATATTATCTCAGAACGACTGGATGTTGGATTTGTCTCGTTTTTACTACGAATCCTCCGTTAATCAAATTGTTTTTTATAGATTTATAAACCTTGAAATAATATAATATAAAGCAAATAATGCTAATTTATTTGCAATAAAATAATAATACATTTGATTTTTATCACAGAAGCTACACCTGAGAAGTTGTCATCATATGTACGACAATTTCTGAGTAGGATTCACATTGAGTGTTTAATCCATGGAAATGTCGATAAACAGGTATATTAAATTATTAAAATGTAATATTGTTTACCATAAAATGAATCACGAAAAAATATAATAATGCATTTGGATAAGTTAGCAATGTAATGCATACAAAATTAGGATAGATGCTTTGTAACTCTTATGAAAAATCAAATAATTTTACTAATAGAATTTAGAACATGTACGATATTATGTGTATCTGTTGCGTACTGAACGATCCAAAGGAAAAAATATATTCTACGAATGTAACATTTTAGAAATTATTTAATGTACATTTATGAGCCACAGAGGCAACTGCGCCTAATTCTATCGTATGTCATTTGTAACATATGCAACGTCCTTAAGCATGAATATGTTGTCAATAGACCTGTATGGTGTAGATGTACATGAAGTTTTTAGTTATCTAACACCTTGATTGTTTTCGGAAAATAGTTATCGAAAACGTTTATAATTGAATCTTTGATTTGTAAAAGGAAGATTTTTTTTCCAAAATGAATTGAGATATACAATGTGTAATGCTTGTGTCAATACACCATGTGGTGTAAGTGGAAATACATTCCGAGTCTCCTGCATGTAGTTGTAAGTCGGTGAACGTTCGTGATACATTGAAAATGGAAAAAACATCCAAAACTTCTTTCATGTTACACTCGGTATACACCTAAGAAATAGAACCTAATAATTACGGAAGTTATGGAGTTTGGCGGAAGACTCCAACCGTAGCGTCACTATTACAAGAATGTTCCATATTTGAACATTTATGGCCAAATTAGTTTTAAAAAATGCACTTTGTCTTACAAACGATACATTTTCATTAGTTATGTGTAGTACCAATATTTCTATATAGACTCAATACGCCAGAATATGTTGTAGTTTCCAATTTTATTGAATGTCTGGTTTGTTAAACTATCACACTTAAAAGGGGGATTGTGAAACTGCCATGTCAGTTAGAAAAAGCATACAAATTACCTATTCCTCTAAATACACACGAAGTGCAAGATCTTAATAACATAAAGTACAGGCTGTTTCATAATGATGGGACATATTTTAAACTCAAGTATCTTGCACTGTGAGCCTCACGTTGACCATAAACTTTGTTACATACATAACAAAGTAAGCAGATTCCTTCGAATATCACATTCTTTAGATGGTCACAACAACGAAGAGAATATGTGTAGGCTTTTGTCTGATAACCTAACCATGGCGTGGTGTAGCATGTCAGCTTAAATGGCTGCAATCTCCCTTCGGATGCTTTGTTTCAGTTTATCCGCTGTGTGAGCTTATCTCAAGGAAAGATTGTACATCGCAAAGCTGCACTAAGCTGATGAACTGAAACAAAACATTCCTTGAAAGACAAATTAATGAATAAAATAAACTGAGAAACATTCTTATCATGAAAAAAGCGATGAAAAAATAGCACAAAAGCAAAGGCTCAGTATGCAGTAAACCGTCTAAAAGAGCAAAGTTATACATAGGGCAGAGAAAACTATTTATGGCAATAGAATAAAGGAATACAAGAAAAGCACTTAAGGGTGATAACTTGATAGATTCAAAATAGCTGAATATTCATGTTGTGAGACTCAAAGCACACAATGGAATAAATGCCACTTCCTACACATAAAAAGAACATTCGAAACAGGTAAACATCGAAGAAGCAGGATTCATATCGCTAACATACGTGTAACATGAAATCAGCCATCCCAACATCGATATGAGGCTTATACTGATGTCTCTTCTTCAGAAAGAGAAACATATGTCGTCAAAATATAAAAGGAAAATTAAAATAACAAGCACTCTGAGCATGTGATCATACCGTATGATTAGAGTGACATAATACAATGATTATAGTTTCACAGACTTTACAAAATTTCCCTAAACGCAAGAGAATAGATATTGTCTGGAAACGTAGTAGAAATTTGGGTATAGATATGCGATCACAAAGACAATAGACGAGATCGAATTGAATATGAAGGTAAATTAGTTAACTTCGGTCTGTGTATCGTAAATCGGAGAATAATATAAATGTTTGCTTCCCGTGAAAATAATGATTGTATTTTCGTTTCAAAAATAATCATAAACTAAATTACGTCGTATATAGTGTATTAAGAGTAGATTAAGAAATAGTTTTAATCATTATCATGAAATTAAGAAATATATGCCTGCCATTCGAAACATTATACTTATATGTTTTCTGTTTTCTTTTGTTTTTATTTTGATCTAGGTTGTAAGAAATCAACGACAGAGAGAAAATCTATCTATTATTATTGAGCGAGCTCATGTGTTTCTATTTTTTTATTTTTGTGCATATTTTATTACATATCATTCAGTGGCTGTTGCACAGATGACGACTAAATTGAACACAGATATCGAGCATTTAATTTCCAATTTGATTGGCTGCTTTCATGCTAACGCAACTGCATCAAAAATACATTTTCGTTCATCAAGTAAGAAGGCTCGAGTAAAATTTACCAATTGATTCAGATTAATAATATTCAAAACTAACGAAAAACATATTCCAGCTTTTCATAGGGATAATTCAAGGTTTTTGACAAATAATCAACACTTTTCTCATATTGTAGTGGTTATTCTGAAAGATGTTAATAACATTCTTGATTGGTGATATACTGTATGTTAAGGGTGGTAACTGTAATAGCGCTTCATCAGAACAGATTTTCATCTATCTGGTCAAAATGCCTGGGCATATTCTTTGCAACATTTCTGTAGACAACTTTATATTCTTGCAGTACTACAACTTTCAGCTCATTATCGTGTTCCTGGTAGCGAGATTAAGTTTTAAATTTATGTTCCCGTTTCATCTAGAAACAGTTGTACCAACATGCTTGCTTCAAATTTGGTTTGACTACATTAGGCATAATGAAAGATTTACAATGTACAATTATTTACTGCCTTCATAAATAAACTGTATTTTTAAGCACATAATCATGAATTAAATACTAATGATTGATTCGAGTCCACTAAACCTGATACAACAATGTAGTGAAATGTTGTTACAGTTTTTATCCTTTAAGCAATTTCGATGTTTAAAAGTTTCGATTCATAAAAATATATTCGAGCATGACGAGAGAATGATTAATCCGAATCCAGACAAACTGGTGATAACGATATAGGGATATACACATCGAGATTTAGGTATTGGAATGTTAAACTGTTCATCGTTTCTCATAGTTACGATACCTAATTGATTAATAAAAAATGTTTTAACATGACGGCATCAGTCCGAGGCAGAAGTGAATAAAGGTTGTAGCTAAATTCAATTTGATCATTAGCGATTTGCAAAAATACTATAGATTAATATCCTTAGGTTATCAAACACACTAATGCGTTTAAATATTGATCATTTCCATGGTAACGAGACTCCTTGAACAATTTTAATATTCCATTAAATACAAACAACTCGCTCAGCTCACTTCTGTAGACATCTCAAAAGACTAATTCGCCCTACTTATTATTATTATTATTTGTGGTGGTTGTGCTGTACATACATGATTGTTTTAAATAAACGAAGTTGGTAATTTGACTATACAAATCGTACTTATTTTAAAGTGTTGTCAGTCTGCTGAACTTTTGTTATAATATTGATTCTTTCAAACATTTAGTAATACTACTACTTTCATAAAGTAATACTACTAGGTGTTGTTCAATTAGTTCTTGCATTGTACTATTGACTATATCGACTATTACCTAGAGAACGATAATTTTCTTCTAATTCCAGAAAGCTTTGGAACTAATTGACTTGGTAGAGAACCGAATAAAATCGTGTGGTGACGTTACTCCCCTATTTCCCTTTCAACTACTGAACAAGAGAAATATCAAACTTGAAGAAGGTATGAAAATTCAGATTGATTTGAAAATGGAGGTAATTATAATTTGTGGAATTAATTGTTAGATATTGTTGGAGAGTAAAGTGATTTTTATATTAATTGTTTTATTATTTTAGTATTTATATTTGTTCTGTTTATAATGTGATTAATTATTTCTCCTAATATTATTTGGTCGCGATGGACTTGGGATGGTATATTATTGTTTAGTTATTTATCTTTTTGCTATACTCCTGTACTAAGATATCAATCAAACTCGTATCTCGCCCATATTCCCTGGACCATAATAAATTATGCTTAAATAAGTTCGACTTCATTAAAAAAACATATTAGAGAGAGAATTATTTTAGATTTCTACCAATTTGTTCTTAATATTAGGAGCAAAGCAAGGTAACACACCCAACATCACACCCAGTTATTTCACCTAATGCTTGTAGTGTTCTCAAACAATTCCATATTTAATATTACACTGCAGTATCTTTCTTAAATATATAATTAAATGCTTCATTTGTGGTCGTAATGTTTTTAGAAATTTATAAAATATTTCTTTCTAGAGAGTCCATCAAATTCTCTTCCTCACTACAGATAAACTGTATTAGTTAGCATACGCCGTTAGGGTGAAGCTTGAGGGCCTGAGGGATCATTAGTACTGAACTATTAATAAAATGTCCAAGAGTGATTTTTTTTATTGTTAATATTAATTACGCAATATTTGTTTTTTAAAACGTTGTATCAGGTTTAAAAACATATTTTAAAATAATGTTTGAAATCACTTTTTAGATTTCCCTACCTGCTCTGTAGATTAGTAGGCATTTTTGTTTAATAAAAATATACACTTTTGTCTCAAGTTGGAGTGTAGCCTCAGAAACAATGAAAGCTGGATAATCTGCAATAATTGAGGATTGTAAAATTATTCTCAATGTTGAGATACGTGCTGGATATTGAACCTGTTACTGCATTTATGATATCATTAAATCAAATATTTGTTAAAGTCAGCCTTATGACATTAATGCTTATTTTTATATAGTGTTTCGTATGTCACTCCATGTTCCACGCAGGTAGAGATGCATGCACCAGTAAATGTTTTAACTATTATTAGAGTTAAACCGCTGAGAATCTTTATACTATTTTGAGCTAATAGTACATAGCAACGTACTAAATACATTTACGTGTAAAATAGTTTAGCTGTGTTGGTCCCATACAACGAATAGTTTTTTTTTCTGCAATTTATATCGTTCTAATGTTAGTACCACTAAATTTATTATTCTGCTTGGTAGGCACGCATTCTTTGATAAAAGGTTCTGGTCAGTGTGTTATATGTGTCGTAGTAAACAATGATACTTCGCAGTGTATGGTAACAGGTTATAGAGACAGGTTATGTTTGGATTCAGTTTGATGGAAGTCTTGTTCCTTCGAATTGTATTTTCTCTATTTTTTATTTTCCATTTCTAGATAGTGTACTTACTGCTTAGCCCATTGTTTATTGCACTTGCTTTCCAAATGGATGTAATGTTTAAAATGTCCAATCTATATTTTCTACTTTGGAAAACATTTTTAATGTTTTAAGTGAAGGAATGTTGAACAGTAGTTTTATATGTAGCAGAACCAGAAGTTTCAATCTCTCAAGAACTGCCAGAATCATGTCAAATTGTTTGTAAATATATTATTACCAAAAATAGAACGTAGGTAGAAATAAGAGCAGTTACCAACAAAAAGCACTTTGTCAATTGGTATTTTATAATGGTACGCACGGCATCAAGAGCTTTGCCGAAGTCCGTGTGAATGGCATTTACCTGACTACCTTCAACCACAATGTACCCTAACTCACGGCTCTGCTGCACCTACATGGATAGAGATAAACGTTGAGGATATTCGGTACCTTGGAAAATCTGTGACACTAATGTTTTAGTAATACGCTAATTTAACTTAAAAGTTTATGCTAACATATACTGGGTCTAAAATGTATAATCCCCCTACATAAAGTAATACGTTTTTATTCTTGAAAGCCTGAAATCATAGTTTTTCCATAAATAATTCGTATGTGGTGTCCCTCAGGTCTAATATGTTATAGGTCGAACTTCATAATATTTACATACGCAATAACATTTCACTCAAATATATGACAGATTTAGACCACCATAAATGTGAGTTTAGAAAATACATTTTGTTTAATGCCAGAGTTCTTATGAAGACAAAGCAGACAAGTCTCCTGGCATTATAATGTATCTAGAAATAGTAGAAATTATATTAAGTTATAATTTCCCTTCTTACATCATGGTTTACGTGCATGTTGAGCAATAATCCTGTTGTACTAGTACATTTTATAACATTTGGAGTAAATTTCCTCTCATTGCCAGCACTTATAAACAGCCTTTTATAAAATTAACACACGCATATGCTCAAGAAAATCCCAAATCCTATACCTGAGAATTAAAAGCGCGTGAGTTAAATTTTGGGCAAAACGTGATAAATGCAATTTTGTACAGAATTCGGAATGCTTCAAACAGTGGTTGTTCGATTCTTATTGCAAACATATTTATACTGAAAATAAGAATTATTATTATGTTGTTTGTCCATTAAGTTTCTATGTGAAATATTTTTTTTAAATACAAGGATTTGTGACTTACGCGCTTCTAGTTCTCAGGTACAAAATTTAAAACCAGCAATTTAGTATAGCAACAATTCGATTATTTTGTGTACTTAGTGTATAGCATTGTTAATCATCTCCGTAGTAGCATTTCATTTAATAGTTTGTTTAGATATTTCAGTTTCTTTTATAGATTTAATATTCTTTGTTTTTGTTTTCTAACATGAAATGATGTGTTTAATAGCACCCATATAAGGTAAGTGACAAAGTGTGAAATGAAAAACAGTATACTATACAGTTTTGTTTTAAGTTTTGGATGTTGCAAATGTTTCTAGGTATGATGTCGAATTGTCTCTATTATCATTTATTTAAATTTTCAATAAACGAAATACTTGTGTAGTTGTGATAAATAGGTAGAAAGAAAGAATAGAAGCATAGTACTGGCAAAGCGTTACATCTAGTAAAAGATATAAGTATATTGCCAACTGATATGATTGTTACTCTTTCTGAAGTTGAAACGTACAGCCAAAAAATGTTGTTTCATCAAGTTACAATATTTTCAGTTCCATTTGATTCGTATTGGATTTCATTGATTCATGACAATTGTGCTTGTCAGAGTATGTGGTCTTGAATTTAGGATTTCAGTTTCTTTTCCAACTTTGACTACGAATAGAATCTATTTAGAGACCATACTTAATTTATTTTCTATGTAAGTCTTAATCTTACGTCAAAATGTCCTGATGCCTTTGGTAGTACTAGAGATATTGCTAAACAAATAGGATTCTAAAAACATACGTCAAAATTTGGCAGCCAATCTTAAACAGTTAGTTAATCAGTTGTTTCCCTTGTTTCATACTTAGGCCGAAGACATTGATAGAACACGTATTTTTACAGACAAGTATTGAGTGAAGAAACAGCACAAAAGTACAAATATAATAATTACAAAATGTGTGTGAAAAAGGAAAAGTCTGTAAATCAAGGGAAAAAGGGACAACATTGCTTTCACACTTTCTATATAAACCGTGATGCTTTCATAGTAACATTTTCCACTTTCTGGTTGTCTGACATTATCGTGGATATGATGTGTCTACCAGCACTTCCAAATAGCACCGATCATGCAAGGAAATTGAAAGAGAAGATTCTGTTGAAGCAAATGGAAATATCGCATAGTGAATAATACTTCAACCTAAAAGGATCTTTCTTGTTTTTCTAACGTTTGAAACGATGAAAAGCTCGTCAGCAAATTTTCACAACTGACAAATCCTTTTAAAGTGTAACTGTTAGCATTATCCTAACATTTGGAATGTTATTGTGTACAGCCAACACTCGATTATATTTTGGATCCATGCAGTTATATGTTTGACAAGTTTCCTGCATGTTCCTATTAACATCTACTTTCTGCACGAAATTGTTTTCAAGATGGTACGATTTTTTCTTCAATTTCTGAATTGATGTAAAGATTTTGCGGTTTCCAAAATCCCAACGTGAAGTGCAATTTTTCAGTTTAACACAGTTCAAAAGATTCTTTTTAAAATAATCAACTTCCAGATATGGAAGACCAGTTCCTGAAGACCTCTTAATCTATAATCTGTACCACTCCCACGAATGGCGGAGTTATCATTAATAAGTTACAGATTTAAATTTTGGTATTACCTCTTGTTATTATTACCCCATCTTGCCGTACTTTTCTACTTTGTGACACTTCCTGCCACAAATACCAGGTATATTCTTATTACAAAGTAAGTTTTGTTAATTAGTTATTACTATTAAATTTGAATATAACAGTACTTTGTATGCGACCATGTCTTAAGTCTTATAGAATTAAAATATGTCAAATATATTTTGTTGGATACTTTTCTGCTACAAATGCATAATTCTTTAAAAACTTAAAAATTATTATTTTGGCAGTTAAATATGAAAGAGAAGTATATGTGCACTCAATAGCTCATATTCTCGTGAATTCTCGCAACAGTTAAATATATTTCTTTTAATGTTTTGTTTTCTATATTTATAGGTAGTGATTACATATTCCAAGTAGAGAATGAGAATCATACAAATGCAGCTATATTAGTGTACCTTCAGTATGGTCCCTTCACTGTAGAAAACGATGCCATGCTTAAGCTTTTCGGTCAACTTTCGCAGCAGCTCTGTTATGATACACTCCGTACACAGGTATACCTTACTACAACATTTAATACACACTAGAAACGTTAGTGTCGTAAACAAGTTAAACATAGTACATCATTCTAAATGCATTTTTAGTCGTAATTTAGATGATCTACCGAAGGTTAGAAGATAACCAAATCTAATCCCATCTAAAACTAAGTTAATAATTAACTATGGCAAAATGAAGGAAAAAGTTGATTTTCTGCGGGCATTCCTTACAGTTGTAATAGTTTTCTGGTAACATAGAAACTAGAAATGCATGCGTAACGAATATTATTTTTAAAATCCTAATCACAGTAATAAAGAGCAGAGAAGTGCACTTAGCTGTTATGATTTGACTGTTCATAGAGAGGACTTATATTCAACTATAATTTGACTACGAGACGTGCATAGCTCCCCCTACATTAAGATTATAACTTTCTCCAGATTTAAGTGACTTTTCGAAAATCATCATTTGTAACAATTTCATCTGCTTCCGCGGCGTCGATTTTTACGTGAGATGCTGTCTCGTTGAGACACAATAGTTTTTCTACATATCCTCTTGTACTTGCAGAATTTTATGTTCAAATTTGATAACATGTTTCTCATTTACCTTGAGTACCATTAGAGAGACTCACTAATTTTAAAATTACCATCATTAACTGCACGGTAGAAACAGGAATGTTTGCGTTGCTTTTGTATAATGAATCAACTAGAACAGTAGTTAAATAATGCACTAATTGTTGGGTTTTAAACTAAACGATTGAATTACGGCGTCATTAATTTCTTTGATAAATATTTTAATTTAGATTTAATTTTATTACTATTCCATGGTTTATCTCATTTAATCATTGTTCTTTAACTGTTTCATAGAAACATCACTAATTGAAGAAATTTCGGGCTTTGAAACTGAATCTAATGGACCGAATGCACGCTAAATTAAAATAGAGCCAAGTATGAATTATATATCATCAGGAATCTAAACACCGTAACAATAGTACCTGAATTTGGTAGTAAAACTATGTAAATAATGAAACTAGATATTCCCTATACATAAGTTAGACGTTAGTAGGTTACATATTTTCTGAATATATTAACATCTATGGCTATCCTTTTTCTTTTTAGCGATCAATGGAGTTTGAAGCATAGTTCTACTATATAATTTTGCACGTGTCTATGTATGCACGTTGTAATTATTTCTATATGTACAAATCGTTCTAGAAGACTAAAGAAATTTAATGTTGTTGGAGTAAGGCTAAGGAATAAAAAATGAGGTCACGAAAGGAATGAAAAATCCCTTAGTATCGGGCAACGTATGTTTCTATTCAATCCAAAATCTTCCAACATCGCGATTGATATCAAGAAAGTTGAAATTGAAAATATACAGAACGGTTATTCTGCCGGTAATAATTTACGGTTGCAAAAGTTGGAGTACGACCCTAGCAGATGAACATAAATTACGAGTGCAAATAAGGTTCTGAGAAAGACAAAGAGGCCGAAACGGGACGAGATGTTTGGAGAATAAAGGAGACTGCATAATGAAGAACTTCATGGACTGTACGACTCATCCGATGTTGTAAAAATAATGAAATCAGGACGACTAAGATAAGCAGGGCATGAAGATCGGATGGGAGAAAAATGAAGATTATATGCCATCTTAGTTAAGAGCCGGAGGGAAAGAGACCGTTGGTAAGACCGAAACGACGTTGGGAGTGCAACATTACAAGGGATCTTCGAGAAGTAGGTGTTTGTGATGAAAACTGGCTTGATATTGCCCAGGATAGATACCGATGGTCTACATCTGTTACTACGGCGATGAATTTCCGAGTTCCGTAAGCCATAGAGTAAGTAAGTAATAACACTGAAAGCATATATATAAAATGTAATTGCCGGCCACAATTATTGAGATTTTGGGGTTGGTACCTGCTAATAAGACTGAACGATTCCTTCCTCATATCCATGTCCATCCTTTTCCGGTTCGCAATCCGTGGATGCCAATTGTCAAATATTTAGCTCGAAAAGACTAATCAGTTTTGGATTATTAGGCACCCGACGTTCCTTAGATTTGACTATTCCTGCCTACTTGGCGTCATTCTATGGTTCCCTAAGCCTAATATAATCACTTCTCCAAAATAATATTACTTTTCATGGGGATTCTGAGATCGAGGTTTGTTCCACAACTTGGTCTTTATTACTTGGTTCAAGTTTACCCGGGGTCGATACCAGATCAAAGCAATTCATATGGGATGAACCAATTATCAAATCATATCCCACCTTTTTACTTCAGTCTGCAGATAACCAGATAACTTGGAAGACAAAACCAGACTAATCGCTGCTTGTTCTTTAGAAGCAGGTACTTGGATCAAATCTCTATCTTCTCCCCCTCTTGGCCCTCACCCAAGTAACGAATGTTTCCGAATAGCAGTTGCAATTCACCTGGGTACAGATATATGTGAAAGTCCAAACTACCAGGCTTGTAAGAGTGAAGTAAAGAAAAAAGGGTTACATGGTATTTCTTGTTCCAAAAGCGCCGTTAGACATCCCCGTCAGTCAAATGTTAATGATTTTATAATCAGAGCACTCATTTCAGCTGGCATACCTGCAATAAGAGAACCATTTGGATGTAGCAGAACAGATGGTAAAAGGCCAGATGGGATGACTCTGTTACCTTGGAGGAGAGACAAAGCGTTAATATGGGATTTCACATCCTCCTTCGCTCCGTCAAACCTCCTTTTTCCTTAATCCAGATGGCAAACATAGCCAATCGAAAAGAAACGAAAAAAAAGAGTAAATACAGTAATCTGACAGATAAGTACCATTTTGTAACCATTGCTATCGAATACAATGGTTCATGGGGAAAAGAAGGCCTCACATTTATAAAGGAAATAGGTAAACATATCACCCAATTTTCTGGTGATAATGAAACAAACTCCTTTTTAATTCAAAGAATAAGCATGGCACTTCAAAGAGGTGATGTTGTCTCAATAAAAGGAGCCATACCCAAAGGCAAAGAACTGGATGAGAGATTCATACTATAATTTTGATTTATCTGTAGGAACGTTTGTCATTTTCCATAATTATAAGTAGGTAATTGTTAACATGAAGTCTAGCGTTGTAGCAGATGCCATGTTTCCTGAAGAAGCTGAAGCTGGAAATGGAAGCGGCAGGAGGTCCTGATGGTCTGTTAATGTATTTGGCGGCAAATGAGAAAGCAGTTCATGCAGACTTTTTCAATGATATCGACGATGGATTTCATGATCACGATCTGCAGTGAATGTGATTAACTACAATTTTTGTAATTGTATATATGCAATCTTCATGAATTGAGAATATATTATTAAAAATAAAAAGAATAAGATTATAATTAATTAGATAAAGATAATAATTATAATTATCACTGTATCAAAAATGTTATAAAGAGCTTCGAATTTTGGTCTTAGCGATTTGGAAATCAACACTAATGATACATTAAAATATTTCAGGTATCAGATTTAATGAGGAATAAATAGTCTTGTGCATTATTATAGATTCTATATAAGAATTTGTTTTCTTGATGATCCTTGCCAGAAATGTATTTAGGATACCTGTCCATGCATACCAGCCACCTTTTTGTGTATTTGCGAGTTAAACCATTAATTTTTAACTATTTTACTCTCTCAATTTCTACTCAAAGTATAGATTCTTGTTAGCTACCTGACAGTCGTTAGGTTCTATAGTCGATGATGCGTTAATCTCACTTCTTGGCTTTGACGTATTCATAAACAATGAACAAAGCTGATTGAAATATTAAATTACTAAAACATACTTTCGATTGCTATTCATATGTTTAATGCTCCAACCACATAATACATTCAATACGACACATATACTTATTTCTGGAAGTCTCCCTTTGCTTCTTTCTTAATCAACATCGTCTTTACTCAATCGATAAACCTCAAATATACTTTGGAAACCCAGACATAAAAAAGTTAACGTTTACACAAATAAAAAATATATACAAGAATATAAATATAATACTTTTCCCATTGTTATTTTTTCAATGAAAATTCAACAATGCATAAACTGTCTTTTCTTAATAACATTAATTTAATTTAAAAAGTTTTAACAATAATCAATTTCTGCTCAATACAGCATATTTCTTGTCTCTTACTAATGTATTGTTATTCATTTAATGGTAATTAGTCCTTCTATTTATACCTAAAGTAACTTCAAATATTGATTTATAACGATTTCCAATGAGAAAAGCATGGGCTTTCTTACCCCGATCACATGCTTCACAGGCAGAGACCTTACACAAACATGCACACCTTTGAAATTCATCACTACTTCTGATGTGTTTAGGACCTCTGTAAGAAATTGCATTGGTAAGAATATAACAATTAGTAATGATTCCAGTGAAATGATCGTAGTTCGTTTTTCTAATATCAAATGACTAAGTTTGCCACAAGCTAGTAAAAACCCTGATTTTACATCAGACCAATCATGGCATTTGTAAACAAAGTGTCTTTCTTACGTAATGCATCAAATTTATCTTTCAGAGCCCATTTACAGTATGATCACCTAATAGCGAAAACGTCAATAGCAGTTACATCAACAGTTTCAGTTATGAGTAACGGTACGATAATTGCCTAGCTGGCCGTCTTTGCACAGTAGGCCGACTTGCAACAAATGACTTTACTAAAGCAACGTGAAGTTCGGGAACCGTAGGGCACTATAATCGTTTTTACGCATACAATAATATTTTTAGTTTGTGAGCTGTTGGCGCTCGAAGTTCCAGTGTATGAGACAAGTGATTGGGTGACGCTAGAACCTAG
>JAGDQP010025327.1:0-27033 GCA_022664845.1 Lepisma saccharinum | reverse complement strand
TTTCTAAAAAAATATATATACCTGTTGAAATACTATACATATTTGTTAACGTGCTGAGATTTGCACAATCATGTTTAGAAACAAATATTGCCCTTAAAGGTAGTTCAGAAAGGGTGAATATTGAAAAAAAAGTGTCATTTTCCATCGGGAAATTCTGTTTTAAAATCACATCAAAATGCAAGGTTCCAGCGTTGTATCGTGGAGTGGAATATTTATATACCCAGTGGGAGTTAGTAATCGTAATTTTAATTTTCGTTCAGATATGTCATACCAGGGAGGGACATCTATGCTAGTTTGGGAAACATTATCTGAAGACATGCGTCAAGACCTTGTCCCTTGCTGTATCACCCCAGTATTTGCCTGTGTAACTAAAACCTCAAAGATCTTTGGACAGGATGAACAGCCACTAGTATCGTTCCCAGGAGCTTCCGATTGCAATGCAAACTCTACCAATTGAGTTACAGCTGTTCGGTGTGTTGTTACTTTAATGTAGGTCATAGCGCTTTTATGTCTCCAATATTTATTATTCTTTCAATATGAGGTATTACTCTCAAATAAAGCACCATCATCATTTTAGGTATCATCAATTACTACAATAGAATACTTTCACAGCATTTGCTCGATTTCATCATTTTTGTCAAGTATGGAGTCATTGCAATGCTGAACTATCAGATATAATGTGAGAGGATTTTTGAAGAATCAATAACCCCAGGGTGGTCTGTGCGCGTGGTCAGGGTTTAAAGTCCCGGCGGAGTCTACTGAACGGATTGATGCGGATCTCCTTTAACAAAATGTGTAGGTCCAATTCTTAGAAGCCCAACTACCTTGTCCTGGCCTGATCCAAAGATGCCCTGAAGTTATAAATAAGTTCAAGTGAATGTCCGACCTATATAACACCTTAAGGACACAGGCTGTATCACATTCCTTGGTATTGTTGTTGGAAAACGAATAGGAGGATAGGAGTCAAGATCTGAATTCAAGGTACCATCCTTTGTTAACATAATTCACGATGAAAACTGAAAATTAACGCACTTTTCTCATTTAAGCATCGTAATGAACATTCTGCTCATGTGATTCTGCATTATTATTATTATGCAATAGTTATATTTTTTGCAATTAAATGAGAACACTTTAACGTGTTAAGGGTGAAAAGAAGTAAGAGTTGCGATCGTGCCAGAAACGGTGCATGGGCACGTAGAAGTAGTGATCCATACATTCTCGACCTATATTGCATGAAGTGAAGTAGGGTTTTCAGTCCCGTGCTCGACCGCCTTTACCATCCAAGGTACCCAGTAGAACGGGGTACTCACTTCTGCTGCACATCCGAATCAATCCCGGGCAAGTTTCTATGACGTTACATATGGGAAGACTACAATGAATCAGCTGTGATAAGACAACGCGGGTGATTGAAATGTGTTGTGGTGTCTAGATGTAAGAAGATTTTAATAGGTGTAAGAGGATTTAATTGACTTTCTTGTTACATTTATTTTTAGTATTCCAGTTCTGGAAAATGCTTTGCAGTTTTATCTATGCGTATACTGTGAATATCGCACCTAAGGTGTATTGCGACAAATGGTAAACTCTTTCCTTATCACTGACTTAGTCGATTATTGTTATAGTTTCTAACTCAGGCCAAGGCCGTCATAGAAGGGGGGAAAGGATGTGCGAAGGAATCGGTCCTGTTCTTAGTGAAGGAACTATCCTAGCATCTGCATGGTGTGACCAAGGGAAAACTTCAGTCAGGATCGACGTTGAACCCGGATCTATATTTTCTCATTATTTAATTATCTTGTAATGCCATATAACTTTTTATATTCTACAAATAGTCCTATGAACAATGAGCGTGACAGGTGTTTATTGAATAGCACATTTTAGTGACATTTCGCTTCAGTCTGGTTTTGTATTATACATGTACAGTCAGCGAAAACAATTCTTGAGCCTTGGCAATATTTCGTTTTGAATAACTTTAAAATAGATCAACCTATTTATGTTCTGTCTCGTGTAATTTACAAAAAGTTATGCTCTCTTTAGGTTAGTGGAAACTTTACTCAAATCAGTTCATCCATTTAATTACCTGTCCAAACACTTCGCAAATCAATTTTTACGAAAAGAGAAGAGCTTTTGTCACTAACTGCACATATCACCGGCAATGCATTAAATCAGGCATTCTATACAATGGGTGATGATCGTATTCAAAATATTTATAATGTGAAGAATCTTTCTATTCTCTTTTGGTTAGAATTTTAAATTGTTTATTGATGGGTTTTAAACAACTTTGGCACAGGAAGGAATAGGGTAAAAATGGATGTGTTAAGGAATCGGGCCGTTCTTTACTGAAAAGACCATCCTAGGATTTGCCTGGTGTGACCGAGGAATAAGGCGAAATGATAAGATAAAATGAATTTTATGGGCGGTAAGAGCACTATGGCTTACGCCCGTTAAGGCGAAATGAATCAAAAGGAATAATATAAGCTATCCCTTTCAGAAAATAATCTGTATATGCAACCGCACTGTTGCAATGCAGGCAGATAATTATTTGTTAATAAAATAAAAAGTAATCAAACAAGCTACACAATAGTTTAAAAAAAAAAGCATAGCGCCACCGTATAAATCAAATGAACGTTCAAGAAGAAAATACCAGACCGTCATTTTTTTTTACAAAAGATAATGCTAAGCTATTGGAAAGTACCTACCAATTTTAGATTTAGTCATAGTTGTTTCCAAAGTTTCAGGCCATGAGGAATCCAGTGATGTATGGCTCACCTCTGTCTGTTTTGTAGTTACTGAGATTTAAGAAAAACTAATAGGCTAAAGGCTATATATTTCCGTTTTCACTTACGTTTACACGGGGACGCTAAGAACTACCCAGGCAGTATCGTCGCGGACTTTAGATCAGCATTGGGTAGGTACGCGAGTTCGACACTGGGGAGGCATATAGGTTTGAGTCCTGCTGCCGTCCACACAGATTGAGTATTTTTGGACTTTACTCAGTTTCAGGAGACCAATGCCGATATAATACATTACAATCAATTTGAATTTGAAAGGAATTTGCAAAGAAAAACTTTGTTAATTTCTGCTTCATTTCAAGATATCGCTGTTGTATTTTTTTTTCTTAATCGGATCAAAATTGCAAACCATTCGGTTTGCTGGGAATGGCATTTCAAATTGGAAAATATGGCATGCTTATGTAGTTCGAATGTCAAAACAAACACAAACACACTCTGTCTCAGTTTCTTTGTTTGTTCCTGATGGATAAATACTTTATAATGATACTCTGCATTCATATTTAAAGCAGGATTTAGTATGTTGTCAAGTTTCTAAATGTAGTAAGTCTACATAAAATGTACTAAAACTTTGGTTTCAATATGTGAGACCCATTTAATGTACGAAAATATATTGTAACATTGCCTATTTCTGACATATGGTGAATGAAAATTAGTGTTAAAAGCATTTAAAATATTAGTGCAAAATAATTATGTCTTTTAAAGGGGATGCCCCAGTGTACCTCCTTTGCTAAGCCACTGTGATCGATTAAAATACAACAAGTGAAACTGACGAGAACTTGTATTATTCCGTTTAATTCAATTCGCCTTATCTCTCAGTCGCACGAGGCAAATGCTGGAGTGGTACTTACAAAAGAGGCCTGGCCGACTACTTTCCAACATCCTTTTCACCACCCTATTCTGGCCTGAACCTAAGATGACTACATGCCATAAATAAAATTCAATTATACCATTTCATTGGATTTTTCTTCAAGAGTCTCATTTAACTTAAATTAGGCCATTTATTTGATGTTTTTCCCGGCAATTGATAAAACACGATGCATTACATGACTATTGTAGGGACATAAATGTTCATTTTTTTCTTTATCCTTAGAAACTCTTCAACACTATGGAAGACTAAGCGATTGTTGAGGAAAAGCTATTGTATTTTTTTAGGTTACGAATCACCTTTCTCATATGTGGCATCGCGCCTCGTTGAGGCAGACAATTCCTTGAAAGGGGCGCTACCTAATAATTTGTATAGAGGGTGATTCACGACGAAGCGGCCATACTGCGGTAAGCGATTCCTCACATCAGAACAAGAATTAACAATTAAGTTCCTTGGATAAATTTTCGTTATCTGCATTGTATCGGAGCTACGGGCTCTCAGCGGCATCGTCACAAATAATCTCGACACATAATGACCCAAGCGGTGTCCGTTTAACAAATCACACTCGTAGGGTACCCAATCTACCCATTCAAGCAATGTACATTAATAGGTTTCGTCATGCAAGAATTATGTTGTCATTGAATTAAATGGTTTAATAGAGCAAGCAAAGAAATAGCCACCAAGATGCATTCGCCAATCATAAACATAACTTAAATAAGTGTATTGGGTACTATTTGGAGTGTAATTTGTTAAATCGATATCGCTTAGGTAATTATGTGTCGAGATAAAACGTCATATTTGACGATGCCGCCATAATTTTGAGAGTCTATAGCTCCGAAACTATGCACATTTCGAATTATTTTCAGCGGAACTTTCTTATTGTTATGATGTGAGGAATCACTCACCGCAGTATGGCTGCTTCGTCGTGAATCACCCTGTATACCTTGTCCAGGAGTACCATTGACACTCTAGTACTCAAAAGGAAGCAGGGTGCATCTCAGTATGTCAGGTATTAGAGCACTACAGCAAATTCTACAGGGTCCTGGCCGGGATATTAACACGGGTCGCCCGTCTCGAAGTCAGACGAACTACCGCCTGAATTAAGGCGACTCAATTCACTTAATAAAGAAATGGAAAGATTGTCAAAATGCAAGCTTGAGCTGGACAGAAGCCCGATCCGCTTCCTTAGTCCTTACTCAAAGCCAGCTACCAGCACCTAGTCCGTGGTCCAGGGGGTAATGTCTCTGACTGCGAAAAGGCAATGGGTAGGTACGTGGGTTCGAACTCCGCCGGCGACCATCGTGACAGATTTTCCAGGGGTTTCCTCAGTTTCACCATACAAATGCCGGCATAGTAACTTAAGAATGGTCCTGGCCGATACTTTCCTTATCATTGTCCTTACCCTATCCTGACCTGAGCCAAAGTTGCCTGAACGACACAAAATCAACTAAAATTCCAGTGACTGGATTTACTGGACCACGGGAACTGACAAGAGATGCTAGTTTTCAAATTCCAAAAAACCGTTAGGAAGGGAATTAATGTGTACATTTTATTTCTGATAATATAATTTGTGCGTACCCGTATTTCTTCCTCTTTCTTCTTGCACTACTTTTCTTCTTTACATATTCCGTTATCCGATAGATTATAAGCTCCCACCACCACCGGGGTTTCGAAAAACTCGAAGAAAAAGGCGTTAAACCGGACTTGTTTTACTTTTACCCCTCGCACCTCTATTATTTAAGGATTGATTAGCAAAAACCTTTTTAATATTATCATGCTGATGTTACTTTTAATCTTGTAGAAGATTTAGTAGTTTTTAATTTCCCCTCGGGCTTGTTTTTACTACTTAAATGAAACAAGTTAGCGCTGCGATTCAATTAACAATCGCGATGGCTCCGGTCCCTTGATAGCATCTGAAACACAAAATATGTGACATTTTCTCATAGGTTGGCAACAATGAAAACTCGGGTTCTTAGGGCCACAGTGTTGTTACATTGTCCCCAATAATGTTAATGCCAAGTTGGTGTGGTTATGCCGAAGTATATAGAAGGAATTTTAAAAAGTGAAAAAAATGGCAACACTGATATCTGGAGAACAACGTCGGACCCGGAATACCTTTGCGACCTTGCCCAGTGCCAAACGAAGACAATTCTTAATTTGGGTTACATCGATGGACACGTGTGGAATTGTATAGATTTGCCACCCCCGTTACACCCCTGGGGGCTGTGAAACCAAAAAGTAAGAAACCCGCTTCTAATGAATTGACGAGACTTTTCTAATGACACCTTAACCAAGTCCCTACGTCTTCTAGTTCCTGAGATATAGGAGTATAAGTTTTACCCGAATACCCCGTTTCACCCTATAAGGTGTCTAATAAAAAGTAGGAGAGCCAATCCTAATGAACTGACGAGGGCTATCCAGTGAAATGTCAAGCAAGTCCCTAAGTCTTCTAGTTCCAGATATAAGAGTCTGAGTTGTACCCCAATCCCCCGTTTCACCCTATAGGGTGTGACTGATACAAAAAGTAAGATAGTCATTCCTACTGAATTAATGAGAGCTTTCAAATGACACCTCAACCAAGTTCGTACGTCTTCTGGTTCCTGAGATATAATTTCTTGCACAGACTGACTGACAGGAGCGGGATATATAGTCCCTTATTTTAGTTTTTGCTATGAAAGGACCTAAAACTCTCACCCCAAATTGTTCTTTGCTTCCATTTTGAAGCTCGCTGAACCCAAATCTTTTTTCCTTTTTCCTACCCCTACTGTGTTTGAATAAGGGGGGGCGTCAAACCCAAAACTTCACGGAGGACCACCAATATTTGAGGTTGAAAACTCCCGGGGACTCTGATACTAAAACTGTTTTCAATTTCTCCATATCATTTATACTTTTAGAGTCATTACAATTTATTTTTTGATTGCGAGGGGTTCTTGCACTAAACCCATAATAATACACAGAGTTACTTAAGATGGCCTTAATTTCTCCACTGTTGCTTCGTAACTTGGTTCCTATGTCCTTTCGTCCTTTCCGAATGGAACGCCAAGGTCAAGTTTGCTCTTTTTTTCACCTAACCCTCTTTTCGTGATCCAAATAGGAGCCCTTCACTGTTTTCAATATGTATGTACAAAATCACACAAACACACACACACATACAGACAGTGTGAGTTCTGTACTTTGTGAAGAACAAGACAGCAAGAACTGGTGGGAGAAATGAGCGCGTGCGCAGTTAAGTGTGTTAGACAAGACGCGTCAGGTTTGCCAACGTCAATGCGGATTCCATTAAAGGCATTGAATGAGTGATAAAACTATACACCTTTATACGATTAGCGAGGAATGTTCAGGAACTTAAACTATACATTTCGTATGCACTTTTCTATCAAACGGAAGCCCGGATCCAATTTTACAAGTATAGTTTTTTGAGGTACTTGGACGTTGTATAGTACGAATAACACGGCTTGTAAAGTAAGACCCGAATACGGATCTCAGAAACACCGGGGTTCCATAATGACGGCAAATAGTAAATATAAGTGAGTCGCAATGATAGTGAGATGGATATATATATATATATATGCACAATGTTACCGGTCATCATTAAGACTGATTGATTCCATTCGTTCATTTGATAATTATTTATTTATCACACGAGATGTATGTAGTTCTTCTGTGATACTCTGCTATGTATTTTATGAACACTCAGTACACAAAATTGATGGGAGACGGCGTTTGTTGTATGGATACAAGTTCACTTGCGGGTTGTGTGTTGCATCGCCTTCTGGATGTATGCTCCATTGATTTCCCTTGGAGTGCTAAAAAGTTATGTGAAATGTGAACTCCACTGGGTCCTTTCAGAGCTTCTGCATTTCTGTTAGGTTTCCTGTCCATGTAAATCTTCGATTGTAAGAAGAGCACTGTAGAATTCTCGGCTGAGCTGGTTGTTGGTTCACTTTTTATCGGTGACGAGAATTGCCGCTAGTGACAACACTGATTTTTATACGCATTAAAGGGTGGTTACGGGTTATCTGGCCTGGGTATATGATTGTCCATGGTTGGTATTTGATGATGTATACAGCACATTTCGTCCAATCTTTTGGTTGAATCGTCATGGATAATATTGTTTTGTGGGTGGAAAAACGGGATTTACGATCAAAAAAAGGAAGTGAAAGAGAATTACTAGGGAGGAAATTAGCGATGTCTAACATAAAAATAAGAAGGATCGAAAAGGTTGCTATGAGCTCTATACTGTTGTCTGCGAAACGCAAAGCGCATGTTCATAAAATACTGCATTTAGCCAATATTTTTTACACAATTACTATATGGTTTGACTTTACCAAGCAGAGTCTTTGTTTTTCTTTTTTTCTAAGAAAAAGATGATGCGTAGATAGCCTTATGTAAAAGATAGCGTTCCTATGTAAGAAAATCTTATGCTGTACGTGTGACGCGGTAATATGATATCAATATTAATTTTAAGGCCTCTAGGCAACTTGGGCTCAGGCTGGTATGTGACACGGCACACAGAGGTGTCGCCAGGTTGGGTCTACGGGAGTGATGGTATAAAGTGATGATATTTGGCTTTGTAGGTGATCTACCTTGATTTCGGGAGGCATGTATGGTTTCAGACGGTCAACAGGAAAATATTTAGCCCCCGTATCACTGATTTCTACGATGTATGACTGAGGATCTTATATGGGCCTGTGTAAGATTGTGAAAATGTAGCACACTCATTTCTAGGAGAGTGTATGCGTTTTACAAATTCCCTGTGTTCCGGGGAGGAAGTTTGTTGGTGACTTTGCTGTTTCCAAATTGTGTTGTAATTTATCAAAATGCAGTTGTGTTTTTAATACTACAAGTTGACGAAATTCACGTAGAAGGTTCAGTCTCGTCTCATTACCTGCAAGTGTAGGGTTAGTTTTCAAGATGGAATCAAGTGGGAATGTGGGTTCTATCCTAAACCGTGTCTGAAAAGGTTAACATTGGGTGTTGGGGAATTTATTAACACTAGCAGAAGCTATCGGCAGCCAGACATAACAGATACTATGGTATGCACGTGTAAAATATCTGAGTGCAATTTGTAGGTCTTGAATCCTGCGTTCACAATGTCCCAACATAGCATGACGAGCAGGTAACATATATTTAACTTGAGCACCCAGAGCTTTGAGAAATGATTTGGTATAGTGCTCGTGTGTGAGGACTGCTGGTCGAAGTATATCATTTTTGGCGTGGAAAACTGAATAACAATATGTTTCATAAAAAATATCAGTGAATTATTGGGATATGGGCGTGACTATCGGTTTTTACATAAGAAAAGAGCATGGTGGATTAAGAAATATTGGTGTCCATTCTTTGTCTTTTGAAGCTTTCCGCAGATATCAATAGACCTAGTAGAAAATACTATGTCTTGGGGTATCTGTTGAATATGCTGGTTACGGAAGTTGTAAATGCGTTTTGTCATAGAGCATTCAAGACATCCCTTATTTCTACTTTGCAAGTTGTGGTATGTAGTATTAGGCTCATGCGAGTCAAGCCGGGATGAGTTATACATTTAGTATGATATTCGTCAAAAATCACGTCCCGTAACTTGCGTGGAACACATAGAACCTTACGTGGGGTGGTGGGGGAGGGTAAAACACGATACAATATGTTATTTTCTATAACATATTACTTCTTACACTCTCTGTAACGTGGATGTGTGGAAAATATCAGGTCTTGGGAACGTCACTTCCAGCTTCAAGTGCCAGAAGTAGAGGGGCTCGACGATCGTTTTCGGTTCAATCTATTACTTCAGGATCAATTGGGAGTGAGTTCTACCTAAATACTCTCTGATATTTAAATGACTTTGAATATGATCTATATTAAATAAAGTCAAATGAGTCCAACACCCTAATCACTTTCGGAGTTTTTAGTTTTGTGTTTTTAATGGCCAACAGAGCGGATGCGTCAGTCAGTATAATAACGTGGGATGCATATAAATATCTGTGAAACTTAATTAGCGCGAAATATATGCTATAGAGATTTTGATAATAAATGAGGAGGGATTTTATTATGGATAGATGTCTGGATGATATGTACTGAACCGGTGACCCGGATTTAGTGCCGAGGAGGTGCTGCTTTAATACTGCCCCGACCCCTATGGCGCTGGAATCACACACTACCAAGCGTTTCGTATTTTCAGTAGAAAAATCTAAAGTAAGGGTGGTGAGATTATAGCTGCCTGCATATCGTTGTATGCATGGTTCATTTCAGGGGTCCAGTTCAGCTTACGGGGGCGCCTTTCAGAGCCGCATACAAAGAGGCTAGAGTAAGAGAAATGTTCGGAAAGTGATTTCTGTAAATGTTTACAGTAGCTAACTAGGATGTGAGTTGTTTAATGGTAGTAGACCTCGAAATATGTGATATAGCGTTGATTTTGTCTGAATGAGACGAAATTGTCCCATTCTTGACAATATTGCCAAGGCATTACCTCTTCAAATTGACTCTTTGCTAAGTTGAAAAGAACAGAATGAACTTCCGCCTGGATAAAGTCTTTCTAAAACTTGATTGGTTCCCTGCATGGAATTATCAAATTTGAAGTAATCGTCTACGTATCGAGCGGCACTTTGAGAACAATTGTGCTCAAATATTTGGCGTAGTACGCGCTGTAGTGATATACTCGAATTTATGTGGCCCTGGAATAGTACAGTCATGTCGTAAAGATTTACAGACAGGAACGAGAGACGGTTGTGAATAGCTAGACTTGAGACCTAAACGGTGATAGCAGGATGCCTTAGCCATTTTTTTCTGTCACATTAGGTATAGATTCAATAGATTCGCTTACTGGTGCGCAATGTAGATTATTTTTACGCAGGTCCAGGCAGATGCGAACATCCTGGCTGTTTCCTGACTATGGAACCGCTAAAATGTTGCTTCTATACCGGCTGTTAGATGGCTTAATCACGCCTTGGTCCAGGAGTGCCAGTATTTGTTTTAAGAGGTTCTCTCACTCTGTAGGGCAAAGTGAATTGAACTGACTGGTACGAAACATGATTTTTCAAATTAGTTTGCGCCTCAAATGTTTTTATTTTCGAAAAATCATTTTTTATCCCAGTTGAACACCGTGGGATGCCGCAACAGTATCCCCGTGTTTGTTCCAGTGTTTCTGGTGTACAATTTTCTGTAGCAATATTGAATATATCAACATGTATTAAATGTCAATTTTTTTTCATTCTTGCAGTAATATTATTTCGTCTGTCGACTGCGGTGGGTCGGTACACCTGCCGGATGGTGTGCACAGGCACAGGACCTTGCTGTTTCATAACAGCCCCTATTGTAACAGACGTGTAGGTTCGTATCTTTATTGTCTGATTGGTAATATTCAAGAGGGGAATGCCGGGATTGATCCCTTTTGTTACAGTGTGACATATATGTACACCTTTCATTTTCACCAATGAAGTGTGAAGATGAATGTCATCCAAAGAAGCTAGAGGCAAAACCAATGGCAAGATACGGATTAAGTGAGGTGGTATGACATGTGTATTTTGCCACAACTGTGAAACCACCTTTGTTGAGTTTGCTTGTAGCAATATTGGCATTTATAGTTGTCGTATTGCTGGTTTGTCTACCCGTCAGGAGTTTGTAGCCAAGTAGCTTACGGTTTCATCTGCGTAAGTAATGATCGCTTGCTATGGTCTTCTGAACGAATTTCTAAGTATACCGGGAAGTTAATGAATGGTATTAAATGAAATAAGATAGATAGTTGTTTACCACCAAAAACAACTTTTAAAATAACAGCATACGTGAGCCGTATGGATTGCGGTTAGATAGCAGAAATTGTCAGAGGTGATAAAAATGGCGTGCCCGTATAGAAAGGTTATGTGCGGGAAACAGGGACACGGTTACTCTGGTGTCTATGGCAAAAGCGTGTTCCTGATTCTGTATTACTCCTTTAATAGTAGGCAAGCTATCATTGAGAAAAAATGGTTTTGAAATACGGTTGTCAATAGTAACTTTCTGATTATGAATTTCTGGGGTGAACAGTGCTGATGTCCCCTGTAAGTCTACAAGTTTTTATGATGGGCTCCAAATTTGTTTGACCCATAGGTATGTCTTGATATGCATAATACACCGGCTGCGGTTGGGAGAAAAAATGGGTTGTACGTATGATAAGGGGGTACAAAAATACCGGATTGGAATTATGTTGCTGTGATCTGAAGTTCGGCGTATTTTTATGATAAAACTTCTTTTTCCTATGATTAGCACTGCTTGCTTTCTGACTAGAGGCTGACGAAGTCATTGAAGACGTCGTGGAATCACGACTTGAATTACTGGCACATGATGTGCTTGAATCAACCGAGTTTGATCTTCTTGGTGGAAGGGAGTTTTTGTACTGTTCACATGATATATCAAACTGTATTCGTCGAGGGTGACAAGAGGGTGAACGATGACGCGATTCTTGACAAATATGTTGGTCACACGTTGGAAAACTAGAAGTAGGGCACGTTGTTTTCGGGTGAATGAACTTGCTGGTGTGTGTGTGGTTGATCGTGTGGATAGGACAACGAAAATGCGTGCCTGAGAGTAGAGGGAAAGCACATTCGCGTTTGTTTTTGATGCCACTGAGGTGGAGAGAGAGTAGTAGACGGGGATTGGGGAGATGACCAAACAACCTGTTCATTTCTTTGACCATTTAACTGCGTATGGAGAATAATTGTAAATTCTCAGTTTGTTTGAAAGGTCCTCAATGGAAGAAGCTTGAGGCTGTTGCTATGTGGACTGTGGAGCTGTCCCACCAGCGTTCATTATATCTTGCGCTTGTTACCTCAGGATTGATAACTCAATAAGATCTTTATTTTGATTGATTTTGCTGGATAAACGGTAAAATGTATTCTGGTCTCATTCCAGAGATGTGTGTTAAGAAATCTGGGAAGCGTAGATTCGGATCTGCCAGGTGAGCTAGATGATTTTTCTCAAACATATAGTGTGTCAATAGTTCATCCTTGCCCTGTTGCCGGTTTCTATAGTTCAATAAAGCTAAAAGAGGTGTTTTTGATTTGCCAAAGCGATCTGTAAAGTTTTGTTTCTATTCCTTCCACGACAATGCTGTAAGAATTTCCTTGTTAGTGTTCTAATAAAATTTCGGAGGACAACTTAAACAGAGTGCAAAAATTTCTTTCGGATTGCCTTCTGTCCACCCCGAGATAGCAGCTAATCGTTCGAAGTTGGCAAAAAATAACTCAATGCTTTCCTGTGGCACGGCTAAAACAGTTTCGGAAATACGCGGAGTAGCCATTACTGTGTGCGATTGTGGTGGTGGGGTTCCGCTACGCGTTTGGAGGCTAATCGTAACAATCAAACAACTACATAACTAGAACAATACAAACAAATGATCAAAATATAAATAAAAAAGCTGAATGATTAACTGACATAGGAAAAATAAAAAGTAATATGCATTTGTGTTTCCCAGCCTCTGTTTCAAAGTATTCAGATTCTTCGCCTAAAGGGGAGCCATGTCAAATTAAAAGTCAAATTAAGGGGAAATAAAAGTTAAATCACAGGTTAACTTAGCTAGGTAAATGATAGTAGATATAAATCTATGTAAGAAAATGTTTCATTATTAGAAAATTAAAATTTTCCTCCGTGACGAGCCAATCAATAGAGAATTATAATACACGGGTAGTGGATCAACGTCGTTACGCAGTAAGAGACCTCCGGAATCCACTTGGATACAGAATGCATAGACTGCAAAAAATCCAAATATTTTGAATGCATAGAGAAGTCAGGGATTCGCAAGACACTTACCGAGATAACATGGTCCAAGTTTGTAGCCCGATAGTCGCGAGTGATGGATAGGTTATTTCAGTCACAATTGCGTACACTGTTTGATGTCTTTTGCAGTTCTATTGTTCGGACAGTTCGAAGTATTGTAAGAATACGTAGAAAAGTCCTGAGATTCACCTTCTTAGAATCAGTTTAATAAATGAATATAAGATGAGCCTACACCAAATAACACGACAGCCATTCTGTCTTGTTCATAATGGTCACAATATATATCTTTGGGAGCACACGGCTATTCCTAAATGTTTGTCATGTCTGGCCTGTAACAGTTTCGATTTGTAGGTCACTTCCTTTTAGGTCGGTAATATTTTTGTGAGGTCAGGCATATTTCTTCAGTGTAATTGTCTATTCACGTTGTATACACGGTTCTTGACCACACTAATTGTTCTAATGGATTGTATCCCAGTTCAAGTTGAAATAATATCATCACCAATCTCTAAGAAGAATAACCTCCCATGCAGAAAGAGGAGAAACCTTGAAAGCCTTTTGGAATTCAACAATAAGAAGAAAATGGAAAATTCTTGCAATTGGATAACAGAAGATAACGCCAGAACAACTTACAAATTCGTGTCGATAAAGCAAAGATACACTAACATGAACCAAGAAGAATAGACAATACTCCATTATATTAATATCAATTTAGTTACCTTTCCTAGGGGTTTTACCCAGACAGTGGCTTTTTCAGATGATGACTTTAATCTCGAAAACCTGGAATATTTCAATATAAAATTAGATGGCAACAAAAGAATAGGAATCTTTCTTTCCAAAAATCGATACAACTGTAAACTTATTAATATAAAGTCATCCAGGGAGAACACTAGATCAACTTTCGGCAATCAAGCAAGACCAAAGATTAAGAGTAATTGTACCAGCCATAGCGTTGTAGCTCTGGAGGGCGAACCAGGAATGGAAGAAATGGGAACGTGACACCGAGAGTGTTGGTTTTGAAATGATAGTACAAGACAGACAACTATGCGAAAATGTCAGGAGGATTTGGAATACGATAAAAGACAGAATGGAAGAGGTAGAAGAAGACACCGAGGAGAAGATCCGCAAAGTGCTGGAGAACAAGGATGCAACACAAGTTAAGACGGATGGATACAACAGTGCGGAAGAGAGACCAAAAACAGGAAAAAAGGAAGGATGAAGAAGTACAAAAGAAAAGAAATGAATGGTAATCTTGGATCCCAAGACTATACAAAAAACACAAAACAGGAATAGGAATGTTGAGGAGACTAATGTTGAAACGGAGAATATAGAAACATCAAAAATTGAAGAAACTGAGCAGGAACGTGCAGTGAGAGAAGATAGAGACATGTTTCTTGGGAAGATCTTAACAAAGAATATATCCTGTCCCCTTTGGAAGAACCATTACAATTGGCAGCAACCCTTAGGACTGTGGTAAGGAATCTCCATCCAAATGCTAAAACGTTCATCTTTCCAATCATAAAAGAAAGTGAACAGGATAAACTTACTTGCGAATGGCATAACAACTGACCCACAAGATCTACTATACCTGATTGACAAAGTGTTAGAGAGAAGGGATCAGTCCATTCACTTAAATAGTATATATAGCCAATTCGTCATGGCGTACGGCCGCATAATTTTTAATCCAATGGAGAAGTTTTCAGTATGCTACGTCCACCTGAGACAATCGTAAGACGTTCAAATTTGTCGAGGTCAACTTGGACAAATAATACTAGCAACACATGAACTGAGGCTACACTGTGAAAAAAACAAGTGGACGTGGCATGCATTCAAGAGAAGTACATCAGCAAAGAAAAGTTGTTAGATATGCCGACCGACGCCGTGGTGCTGCTTCCGGAGGACCCAAATCCTATGGTTTCAGTGGTAGTCTTTAATAAAATGATCGAAGTACTGGTGGATTTAGCACAGGAAAAACCTACGAATATCCTTTTGGGGATATTGGAATGTCCCTGGGATGTCCTAAAATAATCCCCGATATATATTCCAGGTTTACGTGTAAATGGATCCAGACCTTCATCTTGAAACTCGGAACTAAACAAATAATAATAGTAAATATCTGGTGCCAGTTCTCCATCCCCGCACATATTTTTGTACACAAACTAGAAGTTTTGGACGGATTTTATAGGGGCAACTTATTGATTTTGGGAGATTTTAATGCCGCCTCCGCTCTGGCACTGCCCAAGAACAGATTACAACGGTGATAAGTATGAAGATCAAATTAACCAGCATCAGCTAATGATCCACAACAAAGAGGACCAACCACCAACGTTTCAGGAAGTGCTGGCGCGGAGAGCAATATTGGTATAACATTAACAAGGGAGATTTTATAGATTAATATATGAATGGAGTGTGACTGAATATGCAACTACGTGGCAGCACGGCGTCATCAGCTTCCATATTAATTTCCAGACAGATGACAATAATAACAACACGAATGAACTTGATGATCTAAACTACAGCACTAAAGAACTAATGGAAAAGTTGGAAACTACCACAAATTAAAGAAAACGTAAATCGAGATGGACTTGCTGAAAAAATCGAAAAGGCCACACGTGAAACAATTACCAAAAATGAACAACAACTAAAAGAAGAAAACCCTTCTGAAACCCAAAACTTGAAAACCTAAAAAGTAAATTAAAATCGAGTAGAAAAGTTACAGACCAGCCGGGAACCACGAACTTAGAATAGCACGTTTGAATAAATACAGACGAATTAAACAACAATTTGAAAAATAAATTTTCGAAAATAAAAATAAAACGTGGGGTAAGTTCGTGGACGAGAACCTAAGCAAGGGCATCTGGGTTATGTCCTATAAAATTCTTATGCATAAATTTGAAACCAAAGGAGTAGTGAATACATTAAAGAAAGAAGACGGAACTTTTGCAACAAATTGGCTAGAAACAGTGGAACTTTTATTTTCTAAATTATTTCCTGACGACATTGAAGAAGAAGATAACGAAAGAACACAATAACTAGGCATGATACAGAGCATCGCCCAACTGATGACGCGAACGAAGAACCACCTACAGTAACAAATGACGAAATGGCGGCTGTAACAAAAACACTTAAATCCAATAAGGCACCGGGTCCAGACGGGATTAAAAATGGAATATATAAATCCCTTCAAGACTTCTGGACACCATATCTAGCTAAAGTGTATAACGAATGTCTGACTCAGTCAAGATTCCCAACTGTGTGCAAAAAAGCAAACCTAATTATATTGCATAAAGGGGAAGACAAACCCGAAGTCATATAGGCCCACATGCCTACTAAATGTGATAAATAAAATTTTCGAAAACGTCATAGTTAAAATAATAAAAGACAGAAGAGAAAATCTAGAAGAATGTAGGCTGCAATATGGATTTCGTCGAGGCAATTCAACCGTGGACGCGATCAGTGCGGTTTTCCTAACTATTAACACACTTAAACAACAAGATTGCAAATACGCTATGGGAATCTTCTTTGACATCTCAGGAGCATTTGATAATGTATGGTGGCCGTTAATGTTAAAAGAGCTAAAAACATTGGGTCAGCCATGCGATCTGGAAAACAATTAAAACCTACCTCCAAGAAAGAACAATACAAGTAAATACGGCTGATGGTGTCGCGCTGAAGAATCCGACGGAGGAATGTCCGCAAGGTTCCGTTCTGGGGCCTATAATCTGGGACATGATAATTCAGCCGTGTCTGGGAATGATGAATGAACTTGATCAAGTGAAAAGGGTAGTGGGCTACGTGGATGATCTGGCGTTTGTAATTAATGGAAACAACAGAAATGAATTACAGAATAAAGCAAACTAAATCACAGATAGAATGTCATCATGGTGCAACAACAATAAACTAACTATCTCAGTCGAGAAGACTAAATATGTTTTATTTAAAGGCAATCTAAACTTCAACAGGGGGCCGATAATAAAAATCAATGGGAAGACAATAAAAAGAGAATGGGAGTTCAAATACCTAGGAATTATTTTGGATCAGAAGCTAAATTTTAGAACCCATGTCACGACAGCAAAGAATAAAGCAGTTAAGGTATCACATAAGATAGTCAACATAGCAACCAAGAATTATAGAATAGCTCTGATGATAGTAAGGAAGTACCATGATGTCATAATCCGGTCTGTAGTTGGTTACGCCACCTGCGCCTGGAGCCACCGGATGGATGGTGTACGTCAACAGCGAATTATCAATACATTTCAACGACAAATACTACTAAGACTCACAGGAGCCTACAGAACAACTCCGATGGAAGCAATCCAGTCGGCGACCGCTACGATGCCCATGTATTTACAGGTAAATAGGATGGGGGCCGCTTACTGGCTCAGGAAAGGACGAGAAGACAAGGAAGAAGAAGTTCTCCATCAACCAGCTGAAAGTAGAAGCGATATAGAAGATATCTTAACCAGTGCGTTGCAATTATTCTGGGAAATATCATCCAAGGCAAGAAGAGTTTACAACATCTTTCCGAACGTGGCTGAAAGGACTAAAATGCAACTGGAAATATAAGGATGGTTGCTTGACTTAGCGGTCATGACCCTTACCGACACAAACTCAAAGATCTAAAATTAGTGGAAGATAATATCTGCTACGCCTGCGATTTGTAACGTCCTCGGACCACGCTGTTCTTAGATGCCAAGAAACTGAACATCTAGTCAGAGAAGAAAAAGCCCTCTTAGGGGGAAAGACCCGTCATGAGGGTTCTGAGAACTCCAGTGCTGGTGGCGGTCCTCCGAGAGACGGCAGAGAAAGTTTCATAATTCTACAAAACAAGATTCTTGGGAAGGAGGCCCGCACTAAAGCGGGGCAAGAGTAAGCAAGAACCCACAAGTATGAAAGTGCTTGAGTGACCATTGGACAAAACAGCGCAGTGTCTATGTGCGCGAGACGGGTCTCCCACGTCAACCGCGGCATCCACAACTTATTGACAATAATGATAACAGAACAAAAACTGTAAAGTATATACCGTAAATGCAAAAACGGCTATCCAAATTTAACAAAGTGAAAAAATAAAAATATTAAAACAGTGTAAACATTTACGAGTAAAACAAGAATAACATTATAATAGCATATTAGTGTCCCACTGCTGGAACTCCAGCAAGAGACGCTCAAAAGTGTGAAAGTGCGTGTGAGTGGTGGTGGTAACCGGGTTTGTGTTAGTAAACATAGTGGAAACAAATTTTAATCAGACAAACTGATCGAGGTTGCGGAAACGGCAACTACCAGTCGAAGATGTGCATACCAGACCTGCGAGTGAATGTGCGCCACATGAGTGTGGATAATCATCTATAGGAAGAAGAAAAAAAGGAAAAAATCATGCAGAACACTGCATGCGTCCAGGACTGACTAGCAAGCAGTTGTATCAGTTTCTCCTCTCCTCCTCAGGATAGAAGACAGCATGAAGAATAGCAGAGTAAAAGAAGACCGGATGGCTACCCCTGTGATGGGACAACAACAACAACAAAGCAGAAAGAAGATTCAAACCAACGAAAGCGTTACTCTCGTTACAGGGTGTCGCTGATAAGAAGTAGAAGCCATTCTCAAGCTTATGTGTTGTTTCGTCCTCTATTCGTACTATATTGTCCTATGCGTATTGTATGTTTTTGTAAAAATAAAGCATATAATAGGTAGGGACCCCTCCGAAGCAATGTGCCAACAATCCAGGAACAGAGACCAGGAGAACATTCTGGACGCCTGGTCACAATTCCAGCCCGCAACATCAGCTGTTTAGAACAGGCGGAACACAAGACTTTATTGGAATGCCGGAACTCCGGCAATCCAACAATCCCTAGGGACAAGCCTGCCCTAGACTGAGAAGTACTAAGATGTACGTGTTGCACGACCCCGAAAGTGCACGACTCAATCTGTGCAAAGCATGCAAAGAGGCAGGGGTGATTAGGCAGGCCCCCAAATAAAAAAATAAAAATAGAATGTAATGTGAGATGGAAGAGTTGTAACCCTGTAGTGGAAATATTACCCATTGTGTTGTGTAATATAAACTTGCACTGACAATGGACTATCGGTAGACATTACCTACGGAACACTATTTCAAGCGTATGCACATACCTGTGGAACACATGTTGTAGTATAAAAATCTACTTTAAGAGCTAGAAATATTTCATTTTGACTATTGGATAGACAGCTGGAATCTGAATTGACGTAGCTTTCCACTTAAATCAGATTTACAAATGGTTATGTATGAGGTGGTACAACCTCCTTTTTATATATTGAATTCTGTATCAGGTAGTATAATACGATAGCGCTAACGTATAGTTTATGTGGATGCATTTTCACCTACGCCATAATGTCAGTTGGTCCACGTACTGCCATGAGCACTAAATACACGTTGCAACCAAAATAATTATTAGTATGTGTGTGTTAAATGAACTTAGCTCAACTTTACGTATGTGCAATTGTACATATTCGTGTACCTGAAACTTGACGATTTCATTTGAATCTTTTACGCAGACATTCCATTCACTACACAACCTGCTTGTTTGCCTAATTACCTATGGTACGACGGTTAACATCACTACGCTTTTTATAATAAAAATAATTCTCAATTTTATGTCTCACTCTATTTATTACGTTAACATACTAAACACTATCAGTTGTAGTCCACCACCACCTTTAATAACTTATATGAATATCGGCTCATGTCCATAAATGAGATACACAGACATTAACAGACTAACTTGTGATACACTTATTATTTTTTAATTCTACTTCCACTGGTCACTTTAATAAATGTACAATAGTACACCATTCACAAAGGCTATTATACCGTTCGCATATGTACTACTACTTCTTGTGCTTACACCTCTGTATCACAGTATAAGTTCCTGCGTGGCTGGGCAACAATATTTTTAGCAATAAGTTTTTGCGTAACATCATTGAGCCTATACTCTAACAGGTATTCTAGCGCCCAATCAAATACCGTCTAAGTATTTTGCACACATTAGGTATGATTTCGTTTATACGCACTATACAGGTCTTTCAAATTTGTATGATCAAATATCGTGGACCTAGTGCGTTCACAAGTTATACTTTCACTATCAAAGCGTGCACAGACGTCTGCCAACAAATTAGGTTCGTATATAAAACATCCGCCATACACCCCAGGAAACCGCCAACTGTTCCACTAATCTAGCGCTCTCCACACACATGACTCTTCAATGATGGTAAAGCTGCATACACATGGGGACCACATACTGTTTGTGCTTACCATAGGTACGGGGGAGGATAAGGGGGTATCAGTACAAAGGACATCAAGTTAGGTATCAACGTTACGTTCTACTACCCATTGGTACCTCAGGTACGAAACGAACACAACAGTCTGATGACCAGCTGACTTTATCATCATCATAATCATCGTACACGCACAGGACCTTCATTGTGAGTTCGTAAGACTAGGTTTAATGTTACGGTGGTAGGGTAAAGTAAACTAATTACTGTCCAGTGAGCCATGATCCTGTGACCAGCACAGCTTCGTCAATTCAAAGAGCGATTGTCCTTAATAGATTATAGTGTAGGTGCACGTTCAATAATGCATCCATTAAATGTTTACCGCAAACATTATTTTTTTAAGTTTCCACGTGGGTACTGTGTGAGGATGCCTTGAAGGACGAGTATATGCGTCGACGTAGCGGGCATTTTGAGGATCAAAGTAAAAAGGGTGTTATATAATCCGACCGCTGTAGCACAGTTGTGCCTGTTATATAATAAACTCCATGCATCCCTCAGTAGGGATTACGAATGGTTATATTCAAATGTTATTACATCTGGCTCAACATACGTTTCGTACTATGGACTGCGAAGCACATAAGCCTACATTACCACCCACCTAATCTGGAACTACATAAAAGCATCCATATCACGCACCTCCTCCACAGCGCAACAATACGGCGCAACAACCCTATTGGCTACTGGATTCCTCATATTACATATACAATCGTACACTCTACCCGCTTTCGTGTACTCTACATTACAGCATTATAATGTGGACTGTAGAGGTTATAATACTCGACGTAAGTTCAAACGACACAGTGCATAGTTATCCCGACATTATTACCTTGCACAATGATGGTGATAGCGCCACTTGTAATGGATCAACCATAAGTGCTACGGAACAGCCCACTGTGGAAAATAAAATTTAGTCTGCAAAACTTGTGGATGTTCACCGGAGTTAGCCTCTGTGGATTGTATTTGGAAAGCTATAAAGCAGTTTCAGACGGATGAGTATATTTTGTGCGAGGGGTGTTTTAAGCAGTGGGGTAATAACTGCGCGCATGAATGTAATCCTACAATCAACGATTTCAAGAAGACCACACGTATTTTGTTGAGCCCTGTTAATATTAAACAATTGCATAGCCTGTAAGCAGACGCATTCATCCTTCAGTGCAGGCTATAAATGGATTTTTCATCAGCATCAAAAGTGAGTTAACTTTACTAGCAGGTTTGGCGGAATATGAGTTTCGTAATATGGACATTATACAAAACTTGCCCACAGTCATTTTCGTGTGCAGCCCTTGCAGTCTTTCGATACAACTTTTTATCTACCTCCTCAAACTAACTTCCCTGATTTCCAAGATATGCTCAATGCATATACCCCAAATACAAACCTGAATTTCTAAAGAAAGTAAGACAAAGTATGTGCCTGTGCTATGTGGCACACTGTAGAGCAACGTTGTACTAATCATTTGCGCCTAGCAAATCAACGATAATGGAGGGTTCAAGATACGCTAAAGTCATAACTGATAAAGAACCTTGTTGGTGTGCGCCGGACTATTTATTGAGATTGTGTTCAACCACTATTACTGAAGGTGGATTTACGGTGTATCGATTGCTACTACGCATTAACGTAGGAAGGTTAAGTGTGTATCTGTGCAGACTTCGATATCAATGACTGTTCTCCATATAGTTACAGTAAACAGTATGGCATGTTGTATGAACTATTTAATGAAGTGCATCCATGTACCAGGATCATCTATATCCAGTCCCAGTTGTCATTAGCCAAACTAGAAACACAGTATTTGGACGATGTGCGTACTATACCCAAAGCTAAAGTAAAGCGGTTAGAGTTAGGAGTGTGCAAACTATACGGTCTATGTGCATAATATAAACAGTATGACATGTTCAAACAGATTTTGTAGTGCAAGACTTCCATTCATGGAAGTGTAGTGAACATTAACATATTCCAGAACAATTAAATCCCCACAATAGTTTTATAACACAGTTCATGGTGTACTACTGCTATTAGTTTCCTACTTACCAGTTATTTGGATGTTTATGTATTGGTGGTGGTGGTGACTGATTTATTTCTACTCACTAAATACCAATATGTAAAAGTTACTTTTATTTATTTATCAGTGATGGTATTGTATGCTACAGTGTGATCATTAATATTATCAACTCTAATCGTACGTGTGATTTACAATATAAATCAAATAAATGATGATACAATTTAATCCAGTGGAAGTTCTACTTCAAAACAGTGTTATCACACTGTCTTGTACCGGCCTGCATTTTGCATAAGCACTCCTAAATCCAAGCGAAAAGTCTTTTTCCAAAACCAGTTTACACAAATATGATATATGGTTAACATTAAGTGTGACAACGTTATATGTATCACCGAACGCTATCCACGCATATTGTCCCTTATGAAAATCGCTAAACACGAATACGCCTCTAATTCGGTGATTTGCAATGCAAGTAACTGGTACGTTATATTTTGCAATAATAGCAGAGGAAACGTTACACATTCATTAATACACGTGGTATTTATGACCATTGCGCATTACATACATAATAGTATATATATTTTGGAACCCAAAGGTCAATAGCACGAAGGATAAATTCTTAATTTGAAGATTGATTACTTTACATTTGCATTGGCTATAACCAAGTATTAATAATGGTTCAAGCACTGTAAATCGGTATTTACTTACTATAGGGCCACTACTGTCCGTGTACAATAACAACCCCATAATTCCACTACCGGACTAAGTACGTGCTTACGTTCCACTTTAATATACCACCAATACCTCATATGTAATACGTTCCAGTCGTAGAAGTAGGCTCTCAGATATGAACTTTAACAGTCACATTACCTTTTACTAGGTTCATGTTATGATATATAAATATAGTTTTTTTCCATAATCACCCAATAGCTTCCACTACATACATCCAAAATTGTAGTGGAAACTATAATGATATACCCTTATTGTCTGTAATAATATAGCACACCTCAGCAAACGGGTGTATGTCGTATAACTGCAATTGCTTTGATTCGAACAGTAACAAATTATACACATATTTTGTACTATCTGTAATGTGGTCTACTTCAGAACGTAATTTGTTTTTCCGTAAAGGAAATGATCCGTCGTTCTCACACTGTTGATTTACGATTTCAAAGGTATATGTGATATCAATCCACAGTTGCATAGCAGTGTACTCTAACATGCTCGGCGTTGGTAGTGTACAACGTCAGTACCTAGGGGCTTTACGCCGTATACGGGTTAGCAATTGTGCCCAGCTCCCAACATAATCGTTTAAACAAAACGTGTTGTATACTTTTTAGCAACTGTGCCTGGCTCACGCAACACGCTTAAACAAACCTTGTTTCATACTGCTTGTTGTTTATATACCGTGCATGCACGCTACTGCGCACGCAAATACAAGTTTATATTTTACCTGCTCGTATCCTGTCATTCTTTCTGTACTGTATGCTCTACATAAGGTAATACACAATCTACACTAGGCGCCAATATTAAATTCACGTTTCAACCACTATTGCAACTGAATATACAGATGCTTATCAGAATAATGGAAACACCTGTAGTTGGCAACACGTCAGATGTATGGGTTGGCAGTGGTGTCATGGTGACAGCAGCGCCGGACTGCTGGTGGTGGTGTGTTAGGTCGGTCTCCATACTACGTCAGGCGTCGTGGAACAGAAGTGTGCAGTGGCTGCAGCAGACGGAGGTAGTGTAAAATGGGAGACCTCTCAGAGTTTCAAAGAGGGCAAATTGTTGGTGCGCGGTTATGTGGAATGAGTTTGACGGCAGTGGCTAGTGTGTTAGGTGTGTCGCCAGGGACAGTGTCGAAGGTGATGACGGCCTACACAACACACGGGAAAACCGCATCGGGGAAGCGGAACAGTGGGCGGAAGAAAAGCATCAGTGACAGGGCACGCCGGGTATTAAAGCACATTCTCACGCTGAACCGTCGTGCCACTGCGGCGCAAGTGACGGAGGAACTCAATCAGCACCTCCCCCAACCTGTTTCGACAATCACAGTCCGCCACGAATTACATGACATGAACTTACGGGGTCGTGTTGCACGGGCCAAACCTCTCATCAGGGACCAGAACGCTTTAGCACGCCGCAAATGGTGCCGCGACCATGCAACTTGGACCGTTGACGACTGGAAACGTGTGGTATGGTCGGATGAGTCACCATTCACCCTATTCCAAACCACGGGCCGTGTTTATGTGTGGAGAACGCCCAAAGAAGCGTATGATCTGCAGTGTCTCCGCCCAACTGTGAAACATGGCGGCGGCACGGTGATGCTGTGGGCCGCAATATCATGGTTTTCATTGGGTCCTGTGGTCACATTTCGCGGACGCATCACTGCCAACGATTATGTCGCAATTTTAGGAGACCACTTGCATCCTATGGTCCGGATGTTGTTCCCGGACAATGACGCCATATTCCAGGATGATAATGCACCCATTCACACAACTGGAGTTGTTGCAGCGTGGTTTGAGGAACATCGGGATGAAGTTCAACACCTCCCCTGGCCCGCCCAATCCCCAGATCTCAACATAATTGAACATCTGTGGTCCATCTTGGAAACACGACTCCGGCGACGATTTCCACCTCCATCCTCTCTCACAGAACTGGCCGATGCCCTGCACGAGGAATGGTGTAATATTCCACTTGCTACCATTCACGACCTCTATGCCTCCATCCCACGTCGCATCAAGGCTGTTCTGAAGGCGAGAGGTGGCCCGACACCATATTAATCTGGTAAGTTGCATTTTCGTTCAGGTGTTTCCATTATTCTGATAAGCATCTGTATATTCTTAATGCACAGACGTATTCCTCTACTGGCTGATGATACGTATAATTATAGACACTTTAAAATTTAAACTTCGTAAGGCAGGACATCCTTGACCTACCACGTTCAGGATATTCCCCGAACGAAACGCTTTACGTATCACCATCATATTTTCAGAGCCTTTACAATAAAAATGGCGTAAGGCTCATATAGTTCATCAATATAGCGACGTACCACTGAAACATTATACCCGGTTGTGAATGTTGTCCACTCAAATGTGTGTAAATGAATTGTTAACCAATTGATTTGTTGTTGGTACGCCATAGCTAATTCGGAACGTTCAGATGGTTATTTCAAGAAACAATGGATTAACAAGGTGGCATCGCTGGATACAATACAAAATTCACGAATAATGTATTCACTTGGCGAAATCTTAAACACTTGGATATCAAGCATGTACTGTGTGGCACAAAGACATTTTGAACTAGTATTCTTAGAAGAAATTTGATGGTGAATCACCAAAAGAATAAGTTGAGCAATATATTCTGGATCTTTCACAAACCGAAGGAGTACGTTCATTATTGTTGTTTTAGGTAGATTTCGAAGAAAAATATACTTATTGAGATCGGTACGATTTATATATTAAGACACTAGCGGCCTTAATTTTGAAGATATTTGAACCAAATTTTAAAGTTGTTTCTAGATTTAATAACTCGGCTAAGTTCGTTAATGAGCAAAATCGGCCCAAGGGGATGGTCGGAGAGAGGGTTAAAATTTTGAAAATATACATTTATATATATATATGTTTACACACTAGTGGCCATAATTTTGAAGATATTTGAACCAAATTTTTATTATTTCTAGGCTTAATAGCTCGGCTAAGCCCGTTAATGAGCAAAATGGGCCAAAGGGGATGGTTGGGGGAGGGGGTGGAATTTTGAAAAAATATAAATCAGCCGCTTTGGAGTTTAGAGGGAAACTTTGTCTGCATAAATTATAGTACTCCCTATGAAGTTTACGGTGACACCAAAGATTCAGAGGTTGTCGGGGTACGTGTGGAGGTGGGGGTGGAAATTCGAAATTCTTAAACCCGGCGTCGGGAAGTGGCGCTCCCATCGCCCAGTCAGTTATACTGGCTGCAGTCAGCCCTGGCAGCTGCCAACATCGTTGCTGCCTATGGGAAGTCCAACAGCAGGGCCAAAGTGCTTCTCTGTTGAGCTTTTTTACTTCCCACTTGCGTAGGGGATTGGCGGCCTCATCGCAGGTCTACGGACCGCAACGTGATGACATCATCACATAGCCCGAGCAGCAGACCATCGCTGCTCGTATACGGCGTAGGGAATTGGCGACCCCATCGTCCGGCCGTCTTATGCTGGTTGCAATCAGCCAACAACGGCGTAGGGAATTGGCGACCCCATCGTCCAGCTGGCTTTTGCTGGCTGCAATCAGCCCTCTCAGCTAAACATCTACGCTGCCTGAAAGGAGGACCAGCCGAGAGGATTTCATTTACATTCACCCCATTTTTCATCC
>JAGDQP010025326.1:4163-14667 GCA_022664845.1 Lepisma saccharinum | reverse complement strand
CTTCTCACAAAACGATATTTTCATTTCATGTCCCTTTATTGATATTTATTTATTTTCATCCCATTGTCGGCATCGATTTTTGGACTCCCAGTTGGCAACGCTGTATCTCCTAAACGACGCAGAATTTGACGCATGCTTATGATAACTTTTTTTTCTTGTTTCGATGCCAGCAAATCACCCCTTGAAGTTTGTTACGATCTTTTCTGAACACCCTGTATATTAGATATATTATCGTCTGCATTCAAAATTCATTAATACTCTTCTTTTCTTTTCGTTTTCCAGGTAAGTTAATGTGAGCTAACTCCAGCTGAATTGAAACATGGAAGGGGTAAGTAGGGCGTTCACTCATTGTGTTCTATTCTCTGGTTAATGAAGGAAAATTATTAACATTTTACCTTCTTGTCGTTAATGTTACTTTAAAAAAAAAGAACTGAAAAATACAGAGAAAGAAGGTGTGATGTCGATTTAAAAAATGAGTTTGAACTCCTAACAAGTAGTATACAAAGACAGCTAACCGCTTGGAAAGTTTCAATTCAAAAGCGGAAATAATCCGCAAGTTATAGCGGTTTTAAGAATATGAAATACATAGAAGTAAATGGGAGAGTTTGACTTTAAAATGTGTTTTACGAGAAATCACCTTTCATAGTAGTGATTCCGCCAGATCCCCTGTGGGGGTGTCATCCCCCATATTTCGACAACAACCCCCAACTTTAAAAAAAAATGCGATGAAAACACGATAGAAACCGTGCAAAGCTCCACTTACACCCTCCCAATTTTGACTTTACACCCCCGAAACGAAAAATCCTGGCAGAAACACTGTTTAATGGACATGCCTCCTACCTACTTGCACTGTACTCTTCAACTTTGATAATCTTTCTATTATTGTGGGCCATTTTAGCAAACTATGAAACGACTGCTGCCGATCCCGCGAGGCAATATTCTAATAATAAAATTTCGTATAGCTATGCCTCGGAAGGGATACGAACGTGAGACTGCATGTCTCGTGAACTGAACCCAAACCTAGTGCACTGGACCACTGAGACCGACAATATGTTGATTTTGTGATAATAAATGTTTACGATATTCTTAGTATTATGTAATTTAAAACAAAAAAAGTTTCAAGAAGTAAGAAGTGTGTAATTACTCATTCTATACTTAAATGAGATTATAAAATTCAAATTAATTTCACTTATATTAATAGACCAATGAATCAGTCTAAGGGCTGATTTTCATGAAAGCTTGCGTTGCTTGCGATTTGGATGAATAGCCAATTGAAATACGTGTTACACTTACCTTACAATAAAACACGTCTTTCAATCGGCTACTCACCTAAATCGCAAGCAACGCAAGATTTCATGAAAATCAGCCCTGAGTGTGTCACATGTCCCAGGAGTGACGTCTATCCGGAGACAGGACTTGTTTTCCTGATGCCAGGGCAGAAAAAGTTGCATTTTCTTGTAAGAACCGACATGGTAATACAGGAAAATACTTGAAAAATCTTAGTTGTCAGCAGGATTCGAACTCACGTGCCTCCCTTGTGTTACGAAGGCAATTTATACTTTCAAGATACAATTCTTAGAGAGTTCTCTCTACATTAAAAATTGAATAAAATATATAAAGCTTGCCAAGTCATATTTTGCGTACGTAAAATATGACTTGGCCTCAACTTCGCGCTGACTACAAGCTTAGCGGTTCTCGAACTCATAGACTTGAAAAACAAATTGAAGGAGCATTCTAGGAGAACATATTGATAACAATATTTTTTTAAACTAAGATGTTTAGTTGCAGTAACATTCTTTTGTAAAAGGACAATTGCTCGTTAAATTATAGTAACTTGAATTCTGGTAGGGGTTCATTTCCAGTATATCAACTTTCTTCTATAAAGAAATTGCTGTAACATTGAACATCCTGATATAAGAGATATTTGTAAGTCAAATAGTGTCAAATCTTTCTTAAACAATGTGTTGTTTCTTTTTTACTATAAAATGTCGTTCTTTTACTGCAGTGATAAATGAGGGAACTTGATAGCGACTTGACGATACTATAACGACGTTTTGATCTTGTGGTGTGACATCAGTGCAGTTGTAATTGAGACTCCGAACTCACTACCTGGTTACGTCCATTGTCACTAATACCTTTGCATTCTCCCAATGTACACTCGGATTCAAAGAAAATAGACGAGAAAAGTTTTTAAATAACTCCTACTAGTCCTCCAGGCAAGGCAATAGGGAGCAAAAACTGAGTGTTGATTGCATTAAGTAAGATAGTTTTAAAAACTTAGTAAAAGTGTTCATTAAGATGACCAAAAATTAAAAAAAATGCAACATCATCAGGTTTCCGCCGGCGCCGCCATCTTGAAAAAATGGGCCAAAAACTTTTTTTAAAAAATATCTCGGATCCCTTGCATTCTAGCGCAAAAGTGGGTATTATCAAAAAGAAAGCGCAAAATATGCCATAATTAAGGCCCTATGTATTTTTTTTCGTAGAACCAATAATTTCGATGAAACGGCCCTCGGAAAGTGAAATATTTTCTTTCATTTCTAGAGAAAGTGCATTTTTCCGTACTTAGTCTTTTTTTTTTTTTTAAGTTACACGTTTTGACATTCATTCTGCATATCACTTCCCATTCATGTTTAAAGATTTTTCTATATTATTTGAACATAATTTATTCTTGAGACCATAAAAAGAGTTTCTTTTCTCATCCCACTCTCACGTCTACACCGCAAACATCCGGGTAGGAGGCGTTTGTAGTCTTCTGTGGTTTATCTATTCAAACGTCTCCACTTCTTTTTTTCAATATTTTTTTTTATTCCTTTCTTTCTCTCTCTGGGGTCGTTGCAGTACATAAGTATTCAAGAGGGGAAGAGGTGACCGGACGAGGGAAAAGTATGATATAACCTCCCATTAATTTCTTCACAAACCTTTGATATTTTTTTTCTTTGTTTGTTTGTTTTTTTGTCCTCTGCAGGCCTATTCCACACTAAGTAATGCGAATCTTTTGCATGGCTTCTTGTTTCTACATGGAATGTTGATGTAATAGTTTAAATCCATCGAGCTCTACGTAACGATACTGGAGTGAATGCTTAATGTCCAAACTTAGACGCCAGAGCATATATTTAAACTCGTTTGTCCACTTCTAGTTTAATCTAATATTGGCCAAATTTTAAGTTCTCAGTTTTTACGCTTGTTTTCGCTGTGCAGTCCGATTTTTAATTAATATCTTAATTCTTGAGTTATTCATATAATAGCATACCATACTCTGCATATAATAGTAAATCATGTTAATAATATTTAATTACGTATTGTTTTTGCAAAAATTAATATATAAAACGAACAACATGCTAAACAGCCATATCTAGCGTAAAGAGCTGAGTTAAAACTGAAAAATTGGTTTAGATTGGAAGTGGACAAACGAGATTTAAGTGTCCCCTTTGCTCCCTGGCTTCATATATCTCTTAATTTTTTAATGACAGCAGTCAGTGCAGTGATACAGATTACTGATTAAACCCAAATTATATTTAATTGCAACAATAATCTCTACATAGATTTACAACAAGAAAATATATTATTAACATTGTTAAGATGACTTCAGAGAAAAGAAAGTACAAAATTTTTTTACTCTTGAGATCGTATACGATAATACTGTTTGTTTTTCACTAAACATTATTTTGATTACGATAAAGCTCTTGAAAATAATATTTAAAAAAATGTCAATTAAAAATCGTTGTAATTGAAAACTGAAAGATATATTCTGCCACAAACAAAGGTACGTCCATCTTGCTGTGAAATAGACAATGTCTTTCCAACGATGCTCATGCTTGCTGCCGGGTTCAATGACATGTTTGGAACTACTAGACCAAATTTGCGATCCTTGTCTGTTATCGTGATAGTTCCCAGCGTTGTCTGTAAAAGAAAACAAACAAAATAATACATCTAAATTAAGAAAATCATGATTATGTAAAAAAAAACAGTGCGAATACGTTATTAAAAAGAAAGTTGATTTTATTAGTCCGTCTCAGGCGAGGAATTATTCCCGGAAATGATGTCAGCACAGGGAGGGAGTGAACATAATAGGGTAAAGTTGGACAAAATGGGGAGATGTACCTTTCTTTGACTGTAGTATTTTATGAGTGCAGAAGCTATGAAATTAATGCTAATAATATAGAAAGATAAGATTTCAATAATAACCACTCGCATTCTTATGTTTACTTTTTGAAGAACGTATTTATGAAAACCACTAGTTTTTAATGAATAACTTAAGTTAAATTAATAGTCCTATTACATGAAACGTTAACCAATAATAAGAACAATGGAAAAAGTAAACAATTGGTAAATATTGTTGGGGTATTGGGCTAACTTGTTACCAGCAGTGCTATGCTAAGATGGTGACTCCTAATAGGCTTTATATAAATTTACCTTCCCCTTGTTTACTTAATATAATCAAATTATGGGTGCTTCTTTATATTATTTAATGTACTGCTAGGGAGATGCGAAAGCGAAGGGACACAAGATAATAAAGAGATATTGGTAATCATGAACTTTTTATTAGGCGATTTTACTACAGTACACTAGAGCACAATAATTATATTGCCACAGCCCACAGGTGCTCTTTCAGTTTATTTAGTTGGCTGGTGTTTTTCCGCATTTAAAAACAATTTTGAAATATTTCCCCTCCCTTTTCCAGTAAGCCAATATTTTTTTTTCATCGAAAACAATGACTAAAGACAAAAAAAAAGGACAAATGCTATTTTTCTCACTTTATTAACTAAATCAATCGTGATGTCCTTTGTTCGATACCAGTGCTTCACCATCCACACTGAAGTTTTCCAGTTTTTTCTAAGCCACACCAGGCAAATGCCGGGATAGTACCCTCAACTTAAGTCTTGACTGATATTTTATTCCTACAGTCTGCCGTCCTGAGCCATAAATGCTTGAAGCCCGAAAATAAACACAATTTAATTCCACTTGTCGTGTACAACTAACCTGTACCATTTCCCTTTGTTTGTTCTTTGACCTAGAAGTATCAAAGAACATGCATCTATCTTCCTACTTTCCAAAAATGCTATTCGTTCGTAATCAGAATCACACTGGGAGGGAGTGTAGGGTGAGACACTGTCACTGTCCAGTTAACAAGCTATTGGTAGTTTTGAAAGCAGGTTCATAGCCCCTTTCTATTGTTATGTGTGCTGCTGGTCAATGTCAGCTTACAAAAACGAACACTCGATTTATGACCTTGATTTCACATCCAAAATATATAAAAGCATTAAATGCCACTGTAAACAAATGCTACTTTACCTGTAAACATATAATAAACTCTAACATTCACACTGACTACACTGATGTACACTGACTATCCCTCTCCCAGATCGTAAGACAGGAAAGGTCTCGATTGTATCCGAAAGGCTCAGCAAGATAACAAATGACTACTGTACGGCACGCATTTTTATATCGCCCGAAAATATACAATTGTATTAGGGTATACAATGCACCCTGTTAACAGACTATTGAAGCTATAAATATCACTCGGAAATCGTTGAGCAGCAACTGCCTTTGTGGCCTAGCGGAGAGCGCATCAGATCAGTGTTCTAGTATACCCTGGTTCAAATCACTGCCACCTCAACATTTTCTTCTTTTCTGCTTTCAACAAATGCTTTGCTTCAATGAAATAGGTTTTTAAAAAGCCAAATTAGATTTTTTCTTTGTATGCACTGGAAAATTCAGTATACAATTTACAGACATAGATTAGAAAATGAGGTAATATTGTTTCTTTTATCATACGCGATGGAAACACCAACCATGACGTCACGATAAACTCGTTTGTCTACAGTTGTGTATTTTCGGGCGTGAAGAAAAAATATGCGCACGGCACATATTAATGGTTGCGTGAACGCTGGCGTTAAAGCTGAATGACCAACCATTTCTTGCAGTTCGGCTATAATTGATGTTCTGTTGTAAAATACAATCTCCTTGTCAACTATTATCTATAGTTGGTCCAAATTTGTCTCAATTTTGGCTGGAGACAATTACCCAACCGTTTCCACCATAATTTGCAGTTGGGCCAACCGTTTGTGCTGATAGTGTGAGGAGCATGCTGTTACTAGTAATTAGCGTAAACTTGTCGTCGTATATAGTCCACAATTTGCAGTCAGTTCGTCCCACAACGAGACGGTAAAGAGTAACCTACGATCGGGTGCCACTTTAATATAAAAATCGAAAATTCTTGATGGTTGAAAGAATGTGCGAGACATACTCGCGCGAGAGTACCTAAAATTCTTGCTCACTTCTCGCATCTTGCACTATCCTCTCTCGCCTCGCTTCGCACTCTGCGAGAAATTCTCGTCTCGCAGTGAAACACTAGTCAGTTTGACAGCATTCTTACCATTTTATTTAAAATGCTTTTATGTTCAGGTATTATGTAAACACTGAAGGAGGTTCAATCATTGCTTACTTCATCTGACTATAACATGAAGGGGATCATAGCAATATTTACGTAAGCGATGAAAAAATATTATTGTAGATTCAAAGATTTTAAACACTTTATTGGATTACGGAAAGACGATAAGAAATTTGACAAGTCTTACGTAAACACAACGGAAGTGAGTTTGGGGTCTGTTTACTTTCGCAGGGGGTCTAAGGTACTAAAAATGTACTTACGTAATATTTAAACTATCTCTCTCCATATGTAGAAACAATTCAAAGTAATTGAATAATAGATAAGCAACGCAATAGATTTATCTAATAACCTCTTATAGAACCTCTCTGAATTTGACGCAAATATAAAAATACACTTTATCAAACTTCATCATCGTGTTTTCATGTCTTCAAAAAGCTTGCTTGTAACCCAAGTAAACCTATCAATGCTTCAAAGCTCTTTTCTTGACCAAAGTTGGTAGAGGAATAGGATACATCAGGAAACCACCAGAAAGCATGATTATAAAAGTGTTTTGTCCATAAAGACGGCGACAATGGCCAACAGTTTGATTCATAATAATAAGCACTTATAGTGTTATCTAAGTAGGATGGCCGCCATCTTGAATCTTGCTCGATTTCTTAAATACCGTAGGAAGAGGGTCATGTAACATATCAATCTGGGCTAGAATTTTACGAGAAATACATTGGTGAAGTTAGTTGTGCCATAAATGTATTTCTGAGAGAGATAATGAGAGGTGACATTAGTATGTGTAGTTGATTGAAAAGTCTAGAAATACTCTTATTTTTTAGACAATGCAAGAAATGAAAAGCCAATGCACAAATAATGTGTAGGTGTACTGTGTAGGTGGTTTCCAATAATAAATCACAGCCATATTCGATCCACTACTGGATGAGGCCTGTTCCCGGACTTGTGGGATGAACCCTCCAGACTTCATAATCCATCCGACAACAAACAGTGATACGTCAGATTATACTCAGACGTTACGAGAAAATGATAATCACGGCTCTATTGTCTGGCTTATCATCATATCTGATTGTATCCCCCAATTTTCTAAACAATTGTTAAATATTAGCTATTTCGACGTCTAGAACTTACGTAATCAGGTTCCAGCTCATTGGCAGCATCTTCACATTTAGATCTGTCATGTAACAGAACGTCATACTCTCCAGGCTGTATCCTCCAGAGCTCTCCCTTGAGGACAACAGAACTGTTCTCTTCTGTCCGCTGGTAGAGATCAACTGATCCACTCACTTCATCCATAGTCGATGGCTGAAGGAACGTCCACGCTGTTCTATAACCTTTCTTAGAAGAACTGGAATTTTCAGATGATTCCTGTTACCAAAATAGAAACAAAATTACATTTTAGATCAGTGTCATAGTTTCTGTTGAGTTTATTTTTGAATTTTAGTGCACAGAAAAACGGTAAAAAAATTCGTCGTTGGGAAAACAAATTGAAGTATTTATTTTTTTCTTAACTTTTCAGGAGAAAGGAAGTGTTTAACATTTAGCAAAAACATTCAATGCAACAGGCCAGTACCATTTATATTTTGCTTGTCTCAGAAACTATTGGTTATAGAGATACGACACTTGGCCACGTGATAGATCTTATGTGGAACGATAGCTCTTTATTATTATTATTAAAGCTACGCCACTTTGTTCTCCCAGAGACGAATTAAAGTAATAAGATCTAACGTAATCCGAAGTCGAGAAGGTTAGGTTAGTTTTACATAGCTATATGCTGTTAATATTGGGCTGTATAAGCCAGACTACAATCGACGCATGCGTTATAATAATGCTTTAAAAAAATATACTAAGATCATACGATACTACGAATTAAATATGGGTGAAACTTACTTCCGTTCAGACTAAGGAGTTTAACTTAGTTTATGTGTCTGTAAATAGTAAGAGAACATATTCAGTTTTCAGGGGAACTGCCATCTAGCGAACGGAACTGAACTATACGACACAAACGTTTAAATTATAAAATAATCTTCATAAATGAATTAATTGTAGCGTAACATTTTGTACATTAGTTGTGCCATAAATCTTCTGTATTATTAAAGCGATACTCATTAGTGCAATGCTATATATTTCGAAAATGAAAGAAATTAACTCACGAAGTGAGCCGCGTTTAACGCCATACTAGTGTTTAGACAGACATATTTTACTACAGAAATAAATAAATAAACAAAAATGTCGTAAGCTGACTCTGGCTAAATTTCAAAACCCACGTTAACGGCTTTTATATGATTAAAATAATCCATGTTACTCTTAACCAAGGTAAGATGTTAATAATGTAAACAAGGCATAACAGCAACACATGCGATGCACAATCGAATAATTTTATTGGATTCTCTCTCTCATTCCCCGTTCTCAAATAAATTCATAGCCTATATCTTCAAAGGGATTTCCAAACTGAAGCTTTTCAATTCGATGCGTTTGTACGTTGTTTTTTTTAAATGTATATGCGGCCATAACCTTTCAATAGACTCTGGTGAAACTCTTTTCGTTTTGTAGAGGGCGTAGCTCCATTATAGTATCATTATTAGAGCGAAGCGTCCAGGAATCCTTAAGACGTCATTTTATATTTCGCTTGTAGCAGTGCTCCAAAGAGCCCGATCTTCACCAAGTTTTACACAGTGATGAGCATTACTAAGCAGAATTTTAACCAATAAAATTAAAAACAAAACAGGGATGAATTATAACAGAAAAACCCCAAGATACTACCTCCATAAACCATCACACAACATGATTAAATGCGTATTTGGTCGTTAGATAACGGCCAAAACAACATTTAGAAACTTATTCACTACGCTACACAGAGGTAAGTGAAGGCACAGAAGTTTATATTATTAGAATGTTCTTTCAATTACTTTTGTTACCGAAAATTTCACGTAACATCGTCCATCTATATTTTAACGCCAACTTTTATTAGAATTTCTCTTCTTCTTCTTTTAAAAGTTTATTAATCATTTTTCAGTAATGAAACTCTTTTGGAGATAGTTAACCCAAATTACACATAAAAATCGCGTTGTTAAGCCTTAAAGAATGGTTTCTAAAAAAAATAGGATGCGTGTTTCCAACTTTGAAAGTTTGTCTCTTCTTTGGAAGAAACGTTGCAAGTTTCCATGCTTAACCTTGCATAACATTCACAGTTTGCAACACTGCGCTCTGTGCTTTAGAATTATGTTCTTTACCATCGCTAGAGGATATCAGATATTCAATAAACTACCGTAGTGTCATTTGAAAGAAAAATAACTATGTAGCAGGTTGGCGACACTAACCACCTGATGGCGTCACTTTTTGTTGTAAATGATCCTTCCGAAAAGTAAACTTTATTTTAGTGCATCGTTTAAGCTGTATAGGAAAATATTTATTGTCGAAATAGAAGCGAAATTCGATCCATGTTTATATAAACTATTTTACTGTTTCGATGTCGGCATTCACCTCCCACCCCCAAGTTTGTGATCAGCTTTACTTTATATTCTTAACAAAGTCAGTCATTTTTTCTACATAAATTAATACTCAATAATATAAACCTGAAAAAATTGTTATTAAAGTAACAAGCTCCGTGTTCTACCAAGAGTAATTCGACCGCGCAAAAAATTCATAAACTTTAATCGGGGAGGGGGAGGGGGTTGAATAACTACTGAATGCATCCCGATTCGATTATACAAATGCAATACCTTTTTCCCCTGAGGTGAGGTGAGAGAGCCTCGTGGATGACGGTACCAGCCCCCTAGTTCATCCACAACACCATGGAACTCGACAATTCGACCACGTAATCAATGACGACGCCAGGATAAATAAGAATCCGCGGGGGGGGGGGGGGGCGATACAACATTTCATTTGATAAATTCGGCAATGCTGACTTAAGTTTATGACATGTATACAATAAGTGATACTGATAAAACTAGGGGCTATAAAGGGACTAAGCCCCCCTGTAGCGCCGTTCCTGCGTTTTAAAGATTTACGCATCTGAGGTTCAGACCGCGATAGGGTGAGGGAAAGGATGTTGAAAGTTAGTCGACCAGGGCCTAGTTTGTAGGTACTACCCCGATGTTTGCCTGT
>JAGDQP010025325.1:9188-27035 GCA_022664845.1 Lepisma saccharinum | reverse complement strand
TTTTAAGATTGTTCGAAGCATAAGAGTACTCTTGAGATGACCTAGAGGTGTTCTGAAACCTGAAATGAATTCCAGAATTGGGAACTGTTAAGACTACTAACGGAATTTTCCGACATTCTGAGATGTACCGGAATCCAAATTCCGAAACACCCTTAGTTTCGATGTACCTCATAAATTCCCCCCCCCCTTTTTTTTGTCTTTCTACATTTTGAATGCATATTCGATCAACCGTTTCTATTACACGTGCTCATTCAACATGAAAGGTGCTATATTATAACAGGACGCTCAGAGGAATTTCACCATGTGAAACGAAAAGGGGGGACATTCTATTATATTGCTAAAATGTTTATGCGAAAATATCTTAGTATGTCTGCAACACATTTTGCAATAACTGAATTGACTTATTATCTGTTAGGTGTAAATTGCAAGTTATATGCAAGCGCTTTGAGAGATAAAACACGAACTATAAAGTGCATACAGTGTAGGCATCTTTATGTTACTGGTACACACATATAGTACGTTCTTATTTCATGTAGAAAACAAGAAGCAAGATAACATATGTCGGAGTAATTTGAACTCTCCTAAAATTAGGAATTTTTACAAGATTTATTTAGTGTGTTCGATAACGTATCATTTAATATTTTATATGTTAATTGTTAGTGACTGCACTTTTTGCAGAGTGAAACAACACACTTACCCCAAAACACTCCAATAAATATAAAAATGTATAATGTTAAACTTGCACAAACGTTTGAATCATCACTTATAACAGAACTTTAGTCCATTGACCGTAATTCTGAGAAAACCACAAACATTGTTTATCTCCTGGTTTATTGGTGTAAAATCGGTCATAGCTGTTATTAGCAATGCTACTGTTTGTACTTAACAATGTAAAAAATAAAAGTAAATGGTCATTTTATATGCATGTTATGGTCTTTAAATTCCATGGGCTTCAGTAATGTTAATATTTATTCACATTTGAGCGGTACAGGAGAGCGTAGGAACACCATTGCTTTCTCTTTTACTTGGTATGTATTTTAAATTCGGCTATATATCTTGACACTCACTTTATTTATGACTTTTAGGCAATTTTGGTTCAGGCCGGGATAGGTTAGGGGAAGGATATGTTTGAGGAAGTCGGTCAGGGTACCATCGCGTCATTTGGATGGTATGGCTACTGCAAAAGCCTGTCATGATGGGGTGCCGCCAGGATCGTTCTCAGAGCATTCCTAGTAATTGGGCAACACTCTATCAACCGAGCCACGGCGGTACGCTATTTTCCTTCACGACTTGCCATGTTGAAGGTACTTTATGAAATCAATAGAATGACGTCATAATGTCATCTTTTTTTACGTTTTTGCTACGGTAGTTTCTTTTTCAGTAACCTTAATTTACGTAATTTTATGTACAATCAGATTCATGCATGAGCAATGACCGCATCCAAACTGAATTTTATGAAAATCTAAAATAAATCATTCGCGCGTTGCCATATTGTTCAAGATTTTGGACAATGAACCTGAGTTTACTTTATCAGGGCTTGAATACTTCAGTGAATTTTTTATGGTTTATATGGCATTTTGTTAAACATATATCTTTCATCACGTGCCTTCAGGATTCATTTTAATTTATCATATCCTTAATTCTTTTCTTTCTTCTTTTGACATTTTCATTTGTTAAGCTGTCTTCAAAGTTCAAGCTTTCCACATAAATAGAAAGAAGATTTCAAGGTTTATCTTTCATGAGATAAACGTATTAATGAAGGAATCTGATTTCTGTAAATGATATGGTTTCCAAAATGCTTTTTATTCCAGAACAAAGTCATAATTCATATTAACACTATATGGAAGAAGTGCAAATTCAATATTTAGAATTTGTCGGACTAAAATCCTGTTAATACAAACACACATATGCAGCAATAATAACCTCGAGTACATATACTTAACTGAAAACAACTAAAATCTAGACTAATTCATGATTCATTTATAGATATACTCCATGCCATTAATCTGTGAAATCAGGTGCAACAAGGACAGATTGTACACGATAGATTTCTTCCATAGTATTACAACCTGCACAAACACAATCTTTCACAAAACGTAGCTTTAGCCTTGATTTACGACTTATTGTAGTATTAGTTAGTGCCAAACACAATAACCAGTGAAGACGAGGTATTGAAATGAACGAAACTAATTTCATTGCTTCTTAAAAGCTGAAATAATTAGCTTCTTATCTCTATTCGTTTGTAACCACAGTATTTATTTATTTATTCAAGATTTAGGTACAGGGAGTGAAGTCATTTTACACTAAAATTAAATAAGACAAAGGAAAATATACAAAAAATGAAAGGTTAAACTGAGTCTTTTATAAAGTAAACACAAAGAAAATATTTGTAAACGTTACTGTCCCAAGGCATTTTACATTTTAATCATGAAAAGAGTGTCTCGAGTGTAAACTGGTCACTGCCATCTATTGTAATATTCTTATTTAATGGATGACAATAATACGAATTAGATATACCCATTTCAACTAATAAGAAGTAGAAATTAATTTTAAAAGCGAGGAAATACTGAAATAAATGAAGAATATGGTTGATATTTATATATATATATATAAAAAAGAACAAGTTGCATTGACCAGGGTTGTGTCACAGGACCTTTCACATCCCAGTCAAACGTTCTATCTACCCTTTGAGCTTATGATTAGAGTGGGTTACTGAACGTTAGTAACCTATAAGAAAAATACTAGTGGGGGCTCCTCGCTCCACCCCCCCCCCATTTATTTTTTTTTTCAAAATATTTCAAAGACTAAGAGTGCTATCAAAAATGTAATTTCATAGCGCACTAGAACTTACAAATTACTATGAAATACAATGAACAGCGATCTCGAAATCTTGTCGATTGATGAGTGCTGAGACTTCAATTAAATAATGACGTCATAATCTTTGAAAACGTATCAGTCTACAAGATCTCGAGATCTCTGTTCATTATATTTCATAGTAATTTGTAAGTTCTAGTGCGCTATGAACCTGCATTTTTTATAGTACTCTTAGGTTTTCAAATATTTTCGAAACCCTCTTAACAGTCCAGCTCTTAGCTTTGTTCGTCTCTTGTACAAAAGGTGTGTTTTTTAACCACCGGGCCCTGGCGACTCCTCAAACGGTCCCCAACCAGCATAGCTTCGTTAATCGATTAAAAAATAAATAAATAATAATCTAATTTTGTACACGAAGTAATAAAATATCCAAATAAAGTGTTTTGAATCTGTAAATGTGCTTCAGAAAGTGTTGTCTTTTTTTATCCGGACTCAATACGGCCCCTAATTATCGTACTTTGGAAGTTACGTGCGTTTGAATCTATAGAGCACAGATTCAAACGCACGTAAAAATAAATATTCATCACGAGCCATGTGTTAAAAAAAAGGTTCAAACATTTGTAACAAGTTGAATACTTAAATTTTTGTAATTCTATCAACACTCTGCTGAGACGAACACTAAAATTGCGTCAAGTCACTTCATATGTGTTTATCTAAAACATTTAAAAATTAGTACTTTATTGTGACAGTGTGACTAGAAAGAGAAAAATACAGCAGAACTTCGTTAATCCGTCACCTATGGGACTGAGGGCATGGTCGGAACGTAAGGAAGATCAAATTATCAGAGGGACATAAATATTTAATACATTAAAGTCCTTCAAGCTCAGCATCACTTGTTTACGTTTTAATTGCCATAATGGGACGAGTACACTACACTAAAATCCGTTTTTAGTACAATCATTCTTAAAACAAAACATCAGAACGCACTGATCGAATGCCACCAGCTAACACTCAACAAAGTACGTAGAATTTTAAGGACAAGTACAGACATACGTCGAACGGAGTCATATTATGCGAGGAGTCGAACCTTCGGAGATCGGATTACCGCTGCTCTACTGTATGTTGCTTGTATTCACGTGGATGGGATTTGCGGTAGCAGACTCCTGCGGGGATAAGGGCGTACCGAAACACCAAGCACGCTATTTACAGCATGTGAGGGGAGGGAAAATGACGAGTAGCAATATTATTTCATCAACTATGGCTTTAGTACTATTGAACACAATTTTGCAGGGCCGCGACCTCCAGAAGGTTGACAAACACTGTATTAAACGACATCAGCTAAAAAGAATAAATGTTTGAAAATTCAAACCTCTTCCTTCTTGCTAAATTTCATTTAAATGTGAACGCAAGTATAGACAATTCTTTGACTAAAATAGATTAATCCGCAGCTGCTTCTCGCGTCGAAATCTGCGTATTTACCAATTATTTGTCCTTGAACTCCATTTGATGCTTCGTCTCATTACGGATACAGCATAGCTTCGTAACTGCATCATTATGTGCAAACCTAGTAAACAAAGGTTATATTTTTTGATGAGAGTAAAAAAGAAAGGGTATTTATATTTCCCATCAAGTAGAAGGCAGTTGGCCCTTCTTAACAGCCGTTAGGCATAAAAGTGACACACAATTGCAAAACCAACATTTTGGAATGTTGACAGAACCCAGGAAGCCACTTGTGTTTCTTTTCCTTCCTCTTTCATTATTTACGATGTCCTTCATTAAAAGCTTTCTTTGTTCAAGCATTTTTATGAAAGCCCAGAGTAACCTCAATATCTGAGCATCGTTTCTTTTCTGTACGTGAGTTTTTCTTTCTTTCTTATCTTTAAAGGCAAACATTTGATATAAAAAAAGAGACATTTTAAGTTCTTTGGTTGGTATTTTTTTGTAATCTATGTGGCTAAAATTATAGACATTGGCTGGTTTTAAATAAAAAGCTGTTTGTAAAAGACACACACACACACACACACACACTGAGACATGTGTATAGATACAAATTTACACAAAACCTAGTTTCATTCCTGGTCTTGTCCCGAGAGAATGATTTTCACCCCTTGGAGCTATCTAAAAGCAACAAGTTTTTTTTTTTTATCCGAGCCTAACTGGCTGAGCTCATCACTACAGTGGATTGTCCCAGTAACATAGATAGTCGGCTTACCTGACTGGACGAAAGTAGACCAGTTTAATATTTATTGATTTTTTTTTTTACGAAGATCGTTTTCTTTCTTTTTTCTTTAATTTTACTAAACCTCATTGTTTGATGTATTTTAATAATTTTTGTTGACAGCAGTTGCTAATATAGGCTACGGGCTGTAATAATCTCTGGTACTTGGAACATTCGGCGATACCTTCTTATTCACTTTTCGTTAGAAGAACGACTAAATGTTTCGAATTACGCAAAGCTTCTTCCGTCTTTTGGAATCAATCATTGGTATTCTTTCTCTTTTACCTTCGGCCATATCTTCAGTTGCATCATTTAGAGTACAATCTCTATGTAACCAATGTCCAAACTAGTTCCTTTTTCTGTTCTTTACTGTCTCCAGTATGACTCCTTGTCCTGAACGCACAAGCTAAAATCGTGGACCGAGCGCACAATCATGTATCTTGCGTGTCCTGAGCGCACCGCAAGAAAAACTAGTTGACCTGGCAGGGTAGAAGGAGCACCTTGAACAACGCAATACTACTACTACTAATAATAATAATAAGTTCATTCCTTAATAACTGCCAGTGAAGGAAACAGATCTGTAAACTGCAACTTATTATTGTCATTAACATAATGATGTTTGATATGATTGAATAAAGATGCTTCTATCTTGCAAAGCAGCGAAATTTAATGATATTAAATCCTTCCTTCACACTTTGTCCAGGCTTAGGACTGGCTGTTTAGCAAACTACAACGTACAACGACGTGTTTAAAGGGGCGAGGACAAAATCCAAGCCAGTTTTTCCAATGACGGACAAAATTTAAGGGGACATTATGTAAGCATTTCTTCATTGTTAGAAATGTCAGGAACATTGAAGTAAAAGAATGAATAGGTACAGGCACCATTCAGCCCGTGTACCTAGATATCGTGTAGGGTTTCTAAACTTAACTCAACTGCCTGTCTGAATGTCGTTTCTTCTCATTTCATAAGCGCAAAGAGATATGAAATGAGACGAGACAGTTCTAAACCTCATCTTATCTCGTCTAGTGTGTAGGTCTATTACTAAATTAGAGTATAATTTTTAGTTACCATCCTTACTATATCTGAGTCCCTCAAATGTTACCTATTGAACGTATTTAGATGAAACAAAACCTGAATCAAATTACAATATATAATGCCTAATTATTAAATATCTTTGAATATTTCCAAATGAGTATTAAACTTATCTGAATGGTAAATTGTAAAGTCAAAATACAATAAAGCACTTCATTGTCATGTATCAGTGTAGGCCTACTATTTTTAGGTACTGAACACATGTGAATAACAAATTTTTAAGCAAAATTCTTTCACAGCACAGAAGAAAAATAATGCATCTAAAATAGAAGGGTATTGTATTTTGAATATTCTTCTGTATTTTCTATACTGTCAAGTACTTTTTCGCATTGTTCGCCGGAATTAATAATTTCTATTACAATATTTGCGAGGTGATTCAACATGTAAAATTAAAACTAAAATACTCTTTGTCATTTTGCCCTCTGAGGCTTGGCTTCCAAGTCGTTTCCGAAAGTAACAAGCTCGTGAAAAGTTTTCCACTTGGTTTCCCACTCGCAGTTTGTTGAGTGCAACAATTCCCATGACTATTTTCGCGCGTTAAATCACTCGCCTAAGAAAGAGCTCACCAATGTTTTAGTTCGTTACTTAAAAAAAAAAATTAAAAAAAAAAAAAATCGAAATTGCTAAAACTTCAAGAAATAATGTAGAAATGTCTATATAATATCGAAGTATTCAAATCTCGTTTCTCTTGTCGATAGCTTGTTTCAATTCCGTACACGTCATTCCATTGTCAGAGCGATTTCTTGTCGCCTAAACCACAACTATATAGGGCTACCAGTCTTTCGGTAATTAGTATCACAGTGTGTGTGACGTATGTTTCGTGTCTTCCCTGACAAGGTTATGAGGGCAGAGCGTATTAATCGTGATTCTTCTCTTTCCTTTCAATTAGGCCTAATGTGAAGCGTTACTGCGGTTAATTTTCATCTCACGACAGATGAGACCCATCATGATAGTTTCCTGTGGTGGCTATCTTTTAAAACCCTAACACAGGAATATTCAATTAGCCACTGAATTGAGTAAGTGTATGTGGAGAATCCCCCTCCCTCGGCAACACTATCCCTTTTAAGGTTTAGATTTGTAATTGTGTGGGGCAATGAGCTGTTTTGTTTTTTCTCTTTCGGTCAGACTCGTCTAATAAAAACTGGTTTCTCCTGTTATGGTGATTGAAATGTGTAACGTACAGTAGATGAAGCATTGATCCTTATATGAATATTGTTGTACCTTTTGTTTGCTTCTATGATAGAAGTGCCAGGTTGTCAATATGGACACTAGACAACTGTTGACGGCTGTCCCTGAATTGTTTGCACAAGAAGGAACTCGATGGATTCGGATATGAGTGCATCAATATACAATAGATATTGTGTTGAACATGCTAAATGGGAACATTGAACATTCGATTTACGTAAATATGTTAGAAAGTTAATCATTATACAATAATGACCAGGAGATTCTTTTAATGTTTCATATTTTTATTCGGACCTGGTTTCCTACACATATTAACTTTACTTTCTAGTTTCCATGAACACAGTGACACTTTCATTTTGTCATTTAAATGCATGTTTTAAGCTTTACGTCACATTTCAACTAAAACACGGTATTGGTGATAGAAATCCCAGCCCCAATAATAACCCAAATGCCAAAGCTTATCAGAGTATACACTGCAAACGTAATAAATAATAGGCTTGACTGTAACAAGCTTTATTTTATTATTATTATACAAACAACTATTGATGCCGTTTTGAAAGCAATTTAGTTTACCTATTTCATACACATTCAGAAATACTTAAAATTATGAATTTACACTAAGCCGAGTTCATAAATGTTTGTGTGTGTGTGTGCTCATGTTGACGAAGAGTGTCTCAGGACCGCGACAACCTTCAATCGTCATGTTGCCGTGCACTGTCCTAAAAAAAAAAAAAAATGTGAAACGGAGTCGAGAGAAAAAGAATATTCCATTTTGTTGAATTTTAATAATATTCTTGTATGTAATAGCTATGCAGAAGTATCTCCATTTAGCCCAGGACATAAAGGTTTGATGTCGGAAATAATTAGGAAAAAAGCTGAATTTTGGCCAGTTGTTACATCATTACTGGAGGTGCATTTTCCCAAAAGTCCCCGCCCCTCCCCCTTGTGTTCCCCCCCCCCAATCTCCCCCGAACTACAAATTAACAGACTTCCAGAAATTGTATTATATCTCCGTAACGAAGAGACATAGTGATATGATTCTTTTTGTTTTGTTACAATTCCTGGATGACAAGCTACAAAAATGGTTATCATGCGTGTTGCGCTATTGCTAGTAGTTTTGCCGTAATTTAGATCCAAAGCGCAAAATAAGGATATTTTGCTTTCAATAGTTACACTTTTTACGGTGTAGCTTGTTTTAAACTCAATATCAAAGTTGTTGCCTGTTTCATCGTGGCAAGAGAATTACGGACATTATTGAGGTTAGTGTGAAATGAAAAGATGGAAGGAGTAGGTACTATTCGGGTTCACAGCGTATGCATGCAGAGCTATGCAAGGCATACTAACATCAAAGGTGATTATAAATCAATGGAGACCGATAACCCATCTTACCTTTCAACATCTTCAACTTTTTTAAGGACCTCAGAAGCAACGTTCGATTTAAAAATAAATTGCTTCATTTGTGGGAAAGAATTCAGTATTAAAACTGCATGAGAACACAAGAAGTGTTTTTATATGGTTGTGACTTTAGAAATGAGAGAAAATCTTATCAAGAAATGTGACTTACGAAATGATGAGCGGGGAGAAAGAGTAAGGGCTCACAAGCTTCTTATTGTGAGTTATATTGTGGTACCAGAAATACAGTGCCATGAAAACGGTTCCAGAGATTTTTAAAGAAATAAAACAATTGGACTTGACCAAAATAGAAACCGAGGAATTCATTTTGTATGTTATGTGAGTACATATAAAACAGCGACGAATGACAGTACACTCTAAATCTGAATGAATTAAAATATATTATTACACTTGTATCTGGTCAAGTGGATGGCTTGTATACAAACAAACATCTTTCATAACATTTTAAGGATCGGATAATTGATTCAAATGTTTCTGAAAGGAAAAATGTACTCTGCTTATCGGACACTGCTAATAAAATCATGTATCAGTGATATAATAACAGTAAAACTGATCCTGCTACTGGACGGTTAAGGATAGTATTAGATGCAGCCAACATCATACGAGGAGACATACAGAGGATGATGGCTTGTAACTGAAGTATACACCCAGATTTTATTGATGGCATGTCTGACGGGCAAACTTTTGGGAAAATGAACCTCTAATAATGATCCAACAACTGGCTAAAATTCAACTTTCTCCTAATTATTCCCGACATTTGCCCTTTTTCCCCCTTTATTTCCTGAGCTAATTTCTAGAACATTTCTAGGACGATAGACGCGTAACAATAGTACATTGTCGTGGTTTTGAGTCAGTTCTCAACATGTACAAGCACAAAAATGATATCAACATGACCTACAGCAAACTCACCATAGGCTTATAAAATCAACGAACTGTCAGTCTGCGTGCCAGTTGATTTTGTGAATTCTGAAATGTTTGGTTCATTATGAGGATAAAGGTTCTGCCTGGAGGCTGTTTTATAATCCAAAAGGTCAGTGGCGTCATTTAGAGGGGAGGGGTAGTTGATCTTCCCCCCGAAGAAATGAAAATTGTGTATGTCAATAAAAAGATGGCCTCTGTAAAATACTGAACACATTTTGAAGCAATCTTTCCAGCGATAACTTTAACTGGTAAATTTCATTGTGGTGCAGTCTATTATGCTAATGTCATGTTTCGGTTGCGATTTATATAACTGAACACTTTCCTTCTAAGGGCAGGATCTACTATTATAGTGGGATTCGAACAATCATGTTTGAAGAAGAGGAATAGTAGGTGCGCGGAGCATGTGGTGCTACTTGCCACGAGAACGACCCCTTACGGGTATTCCTTATTTCACTGTGTCGAAAAGGGCTGGAGTCCGGGTCCATCACTGAGATTGCAGTGGAGGAAATTCCGCTAGACTTGTGGCTGAGAAGGACAGTCGTTTGAAATAGCTTGTGGTCCTACAATCCTGGGGAAGCAAGTCGTCGAGGGAACTCGATAACTGCAATCTTCTACTCTGTGCTGTGCTCCAGAACATGCTTTGCACATTAAGAAATCGGATCTTTTACTCTAATTTGGTGTCTTTGAGGCGAATCCTTTACCCTTAAGTTGTGATACAGAAGAACTAATCCCACCATGAAGCTCTCAGCTAGCTTTCAGGGTCCATCTGGTATCCTCTTAGCCAAACTACAAGTGGAGGGGAATCCACAAAAATTACCTCATGAATCTCAGCAAAATGATGCACAAGAAACGTCTTGTGAGGCACTTTGAAGCTAACATGTAACACATTAGAGGAACCCCTTAAGCTTCACACTGGATTGAGTTGTTTTGACAAAATACTGACCAGTCCAAACGAAACATCCTCCACCAAAGGGAATTGACCGTTAATGAGGAGGCTACAAACAACGAACATAGGGACCAACATGGTCGGAAGTATGCACGAACCGAAAGGAAGCAAGATTAATGAAACGAGCATATACAAAAACACAAGAAGGAACGAAATCAAGAATAAGGATATGAGTCAGACTCTTTTTAGAGTCAAAACCAAATCAGCAGCATTGAACACCAGGCAGCACCGAGAAAAAATATTGTAAGAAATAGTATACGTCAATGACTTCCCGAATGGAGAGTCTAACCAAAAGTATCTCCTAAACAAATTCGAAGCAAAAGATAGCATTGACCCTTTAGGAAGATTTCTATAATTTCCTACAAAAATTGAAAATTAACACTAAAAGGACTGTGGATGGAAAACTTGTATCCTAGTATAAATAGTGCAAAGGGCACGAGCTAGTTGCAAAAGTATAGTACTCCAAGCTTCCCACCTACCAGCTTCTAGATTAGTGAGAAAGGCTGGTTGATTCTAATGTGAAAACCATAGTAGATATAAATGACAAGAAAATTACTGTAGAGGAGAGACCATACCTGTAGCCTATGCTAATATCTATTTGCAAACACTTGCCCTAGAAACTTGTCCAGGAATACCATTTTTTGAATAGAGATTAGAAGAAATACTCTCAGGCAATTCACACGACGCAAAGGACACCTCGTTACTAGTGAACAGAAGCGCCAGGGGCTCCTCAAATCAAAGCGCTTACTTACGCGTTACATAGGAAATCGTCATCGCCTAATCCTGTTCAGTGATGAAAAGGTTTTCAGTGTTGAAGAGAGTTAAATGCCCAAAAGGACATGGTATATGTCAAATCTCTAGACAAGCTGGTGAAAAGATTCCAAGGGTCAAGATGGGTCATCATCCGGCATCAGTCATGGTTTGTCGGGGTGTGAGCTACGAAGGCTGAACGGAATCCATTTCTGTGGAAAAGGGGTCAAAGTATCGGACAAAGTGTACTAGGAGACAGTTCTTGACTGACTTGTCAAGAACCTCAACAGTAGATAGAGTGCTCAGAGTAATCACATTGGAACTGAATAACAGGGGGCTATTGTTTTGGTTTATGGAGCTAAAGTATCTACAACAGGACTATTGTGTGAAAGGTCGTAAATTATGACAGCTGTCAAGTAAGGGAACAATAGGGTGTAACGGTGCTAGTCATTGAATGTTGAAATATTCTGTCAGCCATGACAGTGTCAAGAACCTGGGAGAAGATCTCAGTTCCCGAGAAGTATTTACGGGAAGTCGAGAGTGCAACTGAGTTGTTGGCGGCGTTCGAGACTCCTGCTGGCCGTCGTCCTAGTTTTGAAGCTTTCGCTGGTGACTTGCAACAAGAAGACGTTGGTGAAATCGTGGAGGAGGAGCCCAAGTGTGGGTGTAAGAAAAAACTGGATTGATGAACGTTGTATACATAGTGCAATTACTTCATGGATGCCTAAAAACGAAGCTTTAATTTGTAATGGCTGTTGGATGGAAATCAAATGAGCCATGAATGTATAAGTTGGCATTTGAATAATGGTGATCGTGAACAGTTTTTGGTGGATACGGCATGGAGTGTAATGTTACATCCTGGAAATTTAAGTAAGATTTTCCACGAGTACGTCAAGTGTTATCCAGGCACTGGACATTTAATTATTTAATTTGAGTATGGTGTACGTACAATTTTGAAGCGGAAAGTGTAGGAGTTGCTGGAGAAGGATCGTGAAGCAGGCTACAGGAACAGGAGGAATCTACGCTACAAGTGAGAAGATAGCACACTACATTTTGTGGTGGTGTATTTATTATGGACGCTTGTGTATTACAAACATTTAGAACATATTTAATGGACAATCCAATTCTGTGTAGTGGGTGTAATTTAAAAGCGACTCATGAGTACATGTATATGTGGAACAGTGTTCAGTGATTTCAAAACATTTAATGAACCATATTAATCATCCTAAGGTGTTTCAACGCCAAAGGCATGTGAGTATTAGTAAAAATACATTTTATAAGACTTGTATTGCTCTAATGAAAGATAGAGAATTCATTGCTCAGTTGATTCCCACAATCATAGAGCAGCAGGTTGCTACTGCTGCTGATTAAAGTGTAAATGGTTGTTCCAACCAGTACATCATTGATATGCAAGGTTTTAAAATATCCAGGCATGAATTTATTATTAATTTTGTCTGATGGACTGTGATGCCAGTCCATCAGATAGCATGGTATTTCACTGTATGGTTAATCTCCCCTGTAAAATTACATAATTACCTCTTGGTTATCAAAAACAAGTTGAGTGGTTAACTTAAAACTTTCATGGACTAAAGTGGGATACATCTAACGGACACAGTGTTGCTCATTTACGTAAAATGATGAATGTAATGTGTGAAGCAGACGCTATATTTTATTGTAAAGGTACAGAAAAGTTGACTGGATCAAAAAGATATTTCAATTGAATATTGTCAAAGAGGTAACTGATCAAGGATGTACTGCTCTGAACGCATTGAATTTCAATGTGAGTGTGAAATCATGTACTTACCATAATCCCATTGAGATGTCTGGTTGCGCATTACGCAACGTTGTCCAACTTCGGTATTGGTTGAAACTCTAGCATTCGAATGTCATCGAAGCCATTTGAACCATTTCATATATGTAATAAATCGTATAGAACCCTTGGGTATTTTTTTATTTGTTGAAATGAAAATTTAATGCATTTTTCATGCAAGGAAAAATATTTATTTTCCTAAATCTACTCTACTACATATCACAGCCATATTCAATCCACTAGTGGATGAGGCCTCTCCCCGAAGGGTATATATATAATTAATTAATTAAAGAAATTGCTATTTGCTAACAAGTACTCTTAAACAGCCTTCGGTTTTTCAACGGGAAAATTCTAGAGCCAAGCAGAAGCAGTGATGTTTGCCATTACCATTCAATAATTTTGAAAACAATACTTATTATATTTTTAAAAATTAGAAGTAATTACTCACCAGATAAGCTCGCTGAAATTCGTTGAGATCAATTCTTGCAACATACCAACTTGAACGAAGCACAGAAATCAAGAGCACACAACGCTTATTAAGAAGTTCGAATTCTACTGAATTCACGTAATTATTGTAATAATCAAATTTCATTCAGAGCTGTTGTCTATAGTCCCATTGTCACATAAAAAAACCGTAGAGTAAAAAAAATAAAAAGCTTCCATTGTCACCACTTCAGCTCCCTAGAGCAAAACAATAGCCCCCTCCCCCTCTTTTCAATTCCATTGTAGCCATCGTTACTTTTATATATATACTCTCAACAAAACCCTCTTCCATGGACAAAACTGGAGCTTCTAGCAGAATTCATTCCCAGCATACAAGGAGGCACTTCCGGACTTCATTTTGACTTCAGATTGTCCTTCTGCAAGTACGGACCTAAATTCTTGGGACTACAAATTGTGGTCCAAGCTTCAGGAAATGCCTTGCAAGAAGAGACATCCGAATATGGACAATTTAAAGCGATCTCTTGTGAAGGCAGTTGCAGAGTTCCCAATCGATATGTTGCTTAATGCGATTGATGAGTGGCCACAAAGACTTAAGGACTGTGTACGTGCCAAAAGGTGACCATTTTTGAATGATTATTCGTGATTTCGTTTCTTCATACCTGCTTGTAACTCATATATTACATTACCTTTCAGCATTTTCTGTCAATTTACTTCCAATGTTGGACAGTATTTATGGTATACATGTAATGATTCATGATAATGAAAATAACCCATTGAAACTTATTTAAAAAAAACAACAGGAAAATCAATAAAGAATGGGTCGAAGTCGACTTGTAGTCACCTCCACGCGGTAAGTTCTGGATCGTTTAATGCCTAAATTACGGAAGAGCTGCTGTACAAGAGAAGAAAATAAATGGTTTAAATGTATTTCCTTAATATGTGTCCTTAATATTCAAATAGAACAGTGATTAATGTAGCCAAAGCGGTGTCTGGTTTCTAATCAAATATCACACTAGTAGTAAGATTACTTTTTAGATCCTGATTCCAGTGCCATTGCATACCTACATACCGACGGCTGTCTTATCTCCTATTAAAATCCTATGGAGATACGACAGACAGTATATTTCTAAGCCGTCGATACTGTGAAGTAATGAAATATAGAGGGTCTCGCTCTAGGAATTTACAGGGAAATCCATCTTGCGTGTTACGTAATATGTGGTGTGTAAATAAAACTTTCAAATCCACTGTTGGCAAGCTCCCACCGTAGTTCAGCGTATAGAGCGTCGGTTTGTTGAATAGAAAACCCGGGTTCGAATCCCGGCTGGTTGAATTTTTTTCTTTAAAATACATTTCTGTATGCTCATACTCGCACGTACCATTAATGTATACTTTCTTGCTTTTTTTCGTATATTATGTTAGATTAGTAACCATTAGGTTAGATTAAGATGTCTCGCTTTACATCGGTTGATCCTTTTAATTCTAAAGAGTTTAACTTCAAATCTGAATTGTTATTGCAGTTCGCTGCACAATAAAACCACCTGGTAACGAGAGTGTATTATTCTGTATTAGAAAAACATAGCCTTGCCCCCTCCAAGAATTTTTTGAAATGACGCCTCTGCACAAAGTGCCTGCGGAAGGTGAACTGGCAGTGGTTTATCCTTGTTTTTCATAGAAGGAAGATGACGTTAGCGGCCCTGCAATTGTAAGTGGGTTGTGGATTAATACAGGGTTGGAATTTTATTTGAGACATTATGAATGTAGCGCATCCACTATTTCAAGCCTCTGTAGATCATCCAAATTAGATGAGTAGATCCTGGGATATGGATGTATCTATTTTCCCCAAGTAACTTCCTACTAAGGAACAACTAGGACTACACAGGTGGTTGGGGTGTCTTTGGAAATGTATTGGCGAGACGCGTTCAAGCGCGTATAGATCATCCAAATAGGATGTTCGCTGCTGAAGCCTGTCTGTAGCGTATGTGCCTAGTCCCCCAACTGAGCTCCGCCTTACTTGTTTCTTTTTATTAATGTAATTTTTGACGAAATTTGGTAAGTTATCCCTGTTTTTTATAAACTTCAAATTAGTCTGAATTAAAATGATATTTTGATATCTACTGTGGTATCCCATTATTGGTGTTAACTTAATAGTATTCGTATAACGGATATTAGATTAATTATGCAGATCACGTCTAACAAGCAAACATACTGATGGGGCAGAAAAAAAATCTAAATTTCTTTCTTTCATCGTGATTAGAATGTCAAATTATGTGCATATACAAATTTTGGCAACTCGAGAGCAATTACTTTGGGAGATATCGATGATATAATACTCAGATTCTTGTTTCTGATGAGTGAAGAAAAAGTGTGAAAATACCCCTATATTTGTAAAATACTGGAGAGAACGGAAAGCATATACATAGTAGTGGGTACTTTATGGAAGGCGCTACCCGTTGGAGCGTATGATCTTCACGGCCGCCATCTTGAATCTCGATTGTTTTCTTAAATGAGAAGGGGGTCGTGTAATATATCATTCTGGGTTAGAATTTTATGGGAAACACATATCTGAAGTCAATTTTGCCGTAAATGTATTATTGTGAGAGATAATAGTGTCTGGCATTAGTATGGGCTAATTATGCAATAACCTGAAAACACCAATTTTGTTTTGAAATAATGAGGGAATTGAAACCTAAATTCATTCAAATTGTACGGGTTTATATTGCTATTTCGATATGCATTTGTATGCATTTAGTTTACAATTCCTTCATTATTTCAAAACAAATGGGTGTTTTCAGGCTATTGCATAATTAGCCCATACTAATGCCATACACTATTATCTCTCATAATAATACATTTACGGCAAAACTGACTTCAGAAACGTGTTTCCCATAAAATTCTAGCCCAGAATGACATATTACATGACCCCCTTCCCATTTAAGAAAAGCAATCTAGATTCAAGATGGCAGCCGTGATGATCATACCCTTCACCACCCTTCAATACCCTTCCATCAAGTAAGTACCCATTTCTATATATTTGCTTTCCATTTCCTTCAGCATTTTACAAATATAAGGGTATTTTCACACTTTTTTTCACTCATCAGAAACAAGAATCTGACTATTATATCATCGATATATCCCAAAGTAATTTCTCTCGAGTTGCCAAAATTTGCTTATATTTAGACATTCTAACCATGACGGAAGAAAGAAATTTAGAAGTTTTTCAGCCCCATCAGTATGTTTGCTTGTAAGTCCCTGATAATAGAACAATTTCCCGAGTAATGGGTAATCGAATTACTTACGCAGATTATTACTGTTTATTGAGTTAGAACTATATTGGATTTTTCGAATGTGTGTATGCAATTACCCGAGTGAATAAAAAGTCAAAATCATCCAGAATCTATCTAAATGAAACAAGGTACATGTGTGTAACATTCACATGTATGTGGGAAGATTTTCTTCCCGTATGATATAGTCTGTCGACCACCTTGGATTCATTTTAAGATGGTTAAAATGTAAAGCGAGTCATTTGACATTTCATTTTAACCTACAGTATCTGAAAAAAAAAATCCTGGTTTACTACGAACCTCGGACTAGTCAGGATCTCTCCATAGCGAATTCGCATACTGACCATTATGCAACGCAAGCTGGGCGTTAAAGTAATATGTGGACAATACTGTAATGTGATGGATGAAAATATATAGATTCTTTGCACTTGCCTAGTCACTGAAGTCTTTGGGAGAATCAGTTTGCCATGAAACATCTGTTTTTTCCAAAAGAACTGATTTTTTGTTGCAAACCACCTACTCTTCCTAGAAGCATTAATCAAATAATTGCAATGTTCTGGGAAACAAAATGACAGAAAAAAGAACTTTCTTTTAAGGTATGGTTTTCTGCTTGGATTGAGCTGTACGGGATTAAAAGCGCTCAACTGAAACAAACACTTCGTAAAGACACTGTAATAGAAAAGTACCTTACAAGTGTTTGATCAAATGATTTGTTATATATATATACGTATATCCTTGTAATAATGATGAAGTAGGTCAAGCTTTCTCACGAACTTCTAAGGTTGTTTGTCGTTGAAGGTTAACTTTCCGAATGGCAAGCCTGTTTGTGTCTGATTGATACCTTCCTTCCGTTTCTGTGGGCATTTGGAAATATGTTGTATCCAGTGATAGATCCAAAGCTGGCCCGGGAGAAATTCTTCCCTTCTTCGCCGGGGATTCAAAACAATTTCCGAAGAACTAGTGGTATGGTCATCG
>JAGDQP010025324.1:0-27035 GCA_022664845.1 Lepisma saccharinum | reverse complement strand
GGAAGTTTTTGCTTTCATTGCCCCTTTCTACCTTCAAAATATCAAGAATTTTGTCGGTCAAAGTCAGATTCATCCTATGTGTATGGGATTGGAATACAGAATTTTTATATAGGTGTCTATATTTTTTCATTGAATAAACATATGTATTTCTGTCAGTTAGTGGTGTAAAATGAATTTATTCCAAAATATGAGAAATAGTGGCAATATTCCTATAGATTTTATTTTTACATTATTTGCTTATCACAAATATAATTAACTCTTCGTTCATTAGGGAAACATATGCGTAGGTGGCAACACTGCTAGTGTAGCTAACATTTATCCTAACCTTTCGAAAGGACCTTCTGAGGAATGCTGTTGCAGTTGCTTTGGCGGATTCTGAAGGGCACCAAAGAGGATTGGTGATGTTCAGAAGTAGGCAGGGAGATTCTGAATTCTTCCGAATGACGTCACTATCGAGTTGCGTTTTTTTTTCGCAATCTTGTATTTGTGCTTTCACGTAACATAAAAGAATTCCTTCAGAAGGGAATGCCGTATCATACCGGTCAGCAGAATCTCTGTTCTTCTCCCTCCTTCCTTTCTTCCCCTTTGCCATTTAGCAAACCAGATCTCTTCCCCTTATGCTTTCCCCCTTAAAACGTAAATCATGGGTGATAAATTGATCTTTTATTTTATTTTCTTTAGTCGTGATATTTATCTGAGCCAAAACCGCCTGCGAAATCATCCTACATTACATTAAATCACATTACTCAAGTAGGTATGTGAGCGTTTGTTCTTGCTTTGGAAGTATCTTTAATTTATACTAAGGTGGAACACTAAGAGGGTGTTCCGCCTTTCCTGATTTACGTCCATTGTTTAAATATGAAGCATATGAACTAATTAATGGCCGATCTGGATAAAATTGTACCCGGTTACCTGATTTGCCTTATCCAGATAACTGATATAAAATCGGATGATGATGACAGATATCCGATTTTAGCCGCCATCTGGCATTAGGAGTTTATCTGTCGTTCCTATCCATCGACTTTTCTAAACTGGATGACCTATCATCCAGATATCGGACATCCGGAAAGTTTGTCCATTCGTAGTATGACTGGTAAGAAACTGAAACCACTTTTCGCGCAGTCTTGTGTTGGACAATTAAATAACCAGTAAAGTACATTTTAGAAAATGCTAATAGAAATTTCATAGTTGCATCCATGAAACAAGAAATGAGAGGATGTTGTACTTCTGTTAGTTCTACATTTTAACTATAGGCGCCAGCAGTGTCGAGTCGGCTTTGTTATCCTCTGAACATGAGACCATCCACATGGGAAAGGGCCCAGTTATCGCCCCCAACTCGCTTTCTGCTCACTGCACATAAATAGCTTGCATGTGGAACCTGGAATTAATATAATTTTAAATTTTGATCATTTGGCTAAATAACTTCAATGGAATAATTTGAAAATAAGGCAACGTAAACGAAAGACAAAAAGATTATCAAATACGTGCGTTTTCTTTTCTTTCACAAAAGTGACCCAAATTCGCCACCTACCTATTCTTAATATTAATGAAGTAAAAGGTTTAAAGATTAAGTACTATAAAGAAATGAATAAACAGAAAATTATTTTTTACGATAATTAAGTAGTACTATAGTATGAAGGCATTGTTAGATCATAGATACGCACACTTCGTGGCACCATAAGAAGATTGTTTCTTATTGCTAGTTGGTAAGTAATTCGATTGAGATCTGAAAACATTAGCCCATGAAAATGAGATTCAATTTCGAAAAATGAGAAACAAGCTGTTTCTCAATATCGTTCGTGAGAATAGGTTTCCGTTCAATTCTTTTTGTAATACAATCTTTAGCTGGAATTCTAGACTTGACATAAGCTTTCAAGGTGGATCTAGGAACATTGAAAGTCTTTACTGCCGATTTGTATCCCATCTGATTATGGCCTGTATCATCGATTCTTTCTATTCCTACCGCTTACCCATCGGCAAAGATACAAGTGAAAAAAATTGTGTAAATTTCCAATTTTCAGTATTGTTCCAAATTTCGTTCCGGGTACGCAATTTGGAAATGTCTTCGGGGACGAAATTCGGGCCAGTAGACATAACAAATATGGCAACATATTGTAACTACTAGGCTACCTCTCACGGTCCTAAACATCCTACGCTACACATTACTGAAACGAATGGTTAAAAGTAAATACATTGGGTGAAACTGCAGCTCTCGGAATGTGTTCAGGAAATGAAGTTTCACTCGACCGAAAACAAAAAACTACAATTACTGCGAAACAAATGTACACAGCCAAACGATCTTACTTCACGCTCGTTCAGGTGACACAATTGTTTTCATTCATTTTCAACAAGCGGATTGGAGAAACCCTGGGGGACGGAATTGAGCTCAGGGACGAATAACGGGCCCTTTACCTTACTATCATACATTTGCTTACAGATAGTTGAGAGCTCTGCTGTTACCGTTTAGGTAGGGATGATAAGAGAGAATTTGAGGGTCGTTGTACGTGGATAAAGCCTTTCAGGCACTTACAAGTTTGTATCAATCACATGATGATACATGCATAAGAAAGAGAACTCTGGGTCACTGTCGGTAGGCAGTAGAACTTCTTTGATAGAGCACGCCATGAAGAAAGAAGCATACACTAAATAAATTCACCTCTCTGTTTCGTCTGAGCGTATACCGCGAACTCAAGATTTGTTTAGAAGATCTCTTCGTTTGTTTCATTGATAGAATGACCAGATTTTCTAGTTGAAAAGCTGGAACATTTTGCCATGTGTCATTAAACAGTACAACGGTTGACATAGCACATTATTACAGTTCTATCATGGTTCTATTTACATCAGACAGACAGCGTATGTGTTGAATTGGGTCTAGTTTACCTTTACATCAAGAATGTAACTTACATGCAGAATCGAGTCTGTATTCGTATTTGTCAGTGCTACGATAAGCTCTCTACCCTTTGACACTAACTGAGAGAACTTCGCACACGAAAGATTATAATTATGCACCACTTGTAATATTGCTTCCAGCTTTGAATTGAATTCTATTTGTGGCCTTTAGTCATCTAAACTTCAGGCCCAGGATAGGGGAGGGGAAAGGATTCGGGAAGGGTCGGCCAGGGCTTATGTTGAAAATGCCATCCCAGCATTTGCCTGGTGTGATAGAAAAAAAACTCAGTCAGGATGGTCGGCCGCTGGGATCAAACCCACGACCTCCCGAATGCTACACCAACGCTCTACCACTGTGCTACGGCGGCTCGGTATATTGCTTCCAGTGTTTCAATTTCCATTCTGTTTGTGTCTTCTGTCCATTGTATTTTCATATAGGAGAAAATCCTTACATCTTCTACATTTTTAGATGGAATTGCAAAACTATATACCTACATATTTTTTTTTTTTTTTCAGAATGGGCCTTTGGGAGGTTCCCATTTACAGAAGAAATCATCTCAGTCTTCATGGAAAAGTTTCTGTCCACTCCTCTTGCTTAGATTTCAGCATTTCACTCAGAATGATCATTTGATCCAAGAGAAGATTTTCATTGATCTTCGCTTTATTTTCTTTCAGATAGACCTATTACTGTACAAAAATTGGTGATCATTGACCTAGAAACTTAGGAGTAGTTTATTTAGAAAAACAATTAAAAAAAAAACTTTTTAAAGACATACTTTTCTTACAATTCGTACTAAAAAGTAAAATAATAATAATGATAATAATTTGGTTTGTGCATGACTAAAAAGTAAAGCATAGGACGCCTTCTCATATACAGTCACTTTATAAATTCTTGAATTGGCGCACACCATGCTTTTCTTTTTAGTCATACATAAACAAAATTAATTTTTACTTTTTAGTGTTCTGATACTTTTTCTCAAGCTAATGTTTTGTGACACAAATCCTAAAGTGTTCTGAAGCCAGTCAAACACATCATCGTTGCAGGCTAGTATTTATTTTAGGATAAAGAAATCCATATTAAAAAATATATTAAAATATCATTTTTAAAATATGGAAATATATGAAAGTAACAATTGTCTCCCGACTTACGTCACTGTGCAAAATTTCATCATTGTATGACGTCGGGAAATGAGATAACTTAACGTTGCAGTGTTTGAGGACAGCACGAACCATTCTGAACTAAAGAAAAGAATGTTAAAAAAAGTACGAAGTGAACGTATAAGTACGTAGAAGAAATATAGTGTACCAGCATGTATTGTGAACAAAGTCTGCAGAACCTACACTTCTTCAGGATACACACATCACGTATGCTTCTTCAGAAAAGAACTAGGAGCGTTTCAGAAGAGAGATGTGTAGGGAAAAAAGGGTTAAATATGTATTTTTTTACAATGCGAGAAACAAATTTTGGATTGAAAATATTTAATTCTCTAGTAAATAAGGAGTTGTGTGTAATGTTTTTCTAAATGGCGAAAATAAAAAAGCCAGCAGAGGGCAATGATTTTGCACAGTGTAGGACGATGTAGTAGAAATAGAAAGAGCAGGTGTATTGTGCTATTGATATTTAATTTGTATTTGCTACGACCAGAATAAATTCTTAAGCGTTGAAACATTTCGAGACAGTGTGTTTGGAAGTCTGCCGTGCAATACGAAGTTAGAGACAATATTCATGTTTACAGGAATTGGAATTAAATCACACATTTCTTTGCTAATGGTAGTATCTTTGTAGACATACACATTTTAAGTCCAAACCACTAATATTATGCAAGTGTGTACGTGACATATAGACCATGTGTTGACTGAAAGATGTGTGTGCAACAATGTAAACGACCCAGAGAGAGAGAGATAGAGAGAGAGAGAGAGAGGGAGAGAGAGAGAGAAAAAGAGATGAAGCCAATGTAGCTAGATGAATCCCGCAGAAGGACAGAGTAGGGCACCCTAGTTCAAAATGGAATCTCGGAGGAGGCTCTCTGGTAGTTGTGGTGGAATGTCACCCACTCGCATAGGTCGTGTTGTATGTCGCGTTGTGGTGTTCGGGTGAAATACCGCGCTATAAATCAGTACACGATGCTCCGTTATAGTTTATCCATGAATATATCTCCAAGAGAACGTCTGCACATGGCGGGTTTACTCTTGTGTTGGACAGAAGGAGAATACGTCTCTAGTTTTATGCCTGTGTGCACACGCTTTCTATACAATATACACAAAAATAAACCTTTTGACATTATATGGTTATAATAGGGTTCATTTTTTTTAAAAAAAGTAGGTCGTTCAGAAATAATTTAGTGGTCTTGTTAGTAATGAGTGATAATATTTTGCCACCTTTCACTGTGAAGAAGTTGGTCTTCTTAAACAGCATCTTTAACACAGCTCAAATGACTCAAGTTCTGGTTACTTTTCGTATGACGTTCAACTTCCATTCAATATTTAATTTATTTTTGTGCATTTTATTTTTGTACAAGTTTTCCACGCAATTTAATGTGTCAATAATTTAGTTTGGTAGCCTATCAGGAGCGGGGACAGAACCCGGGCCGTGTTACTGACAGCTTATTACTTTACCAAACAGCTGATCTACGAAGAAAATAGTAAATTAGTTACTTTTCTTTTTATATATTGAAGTTCGACCCCCCCAAAAAATTAGTGATTAGGAATTTATTAGAAAAGATTGTTAACAAGAACAGTTTAAAACGTTACCGTGAAAGACTACCTAACGTAACAAGTTGCACAAGAAGTGTGCAAATACCCTTAGAAAGAAATGATAAACTATTTGCACCTATTGTACACATTACTTATACTTCCTAAGCACAAAACTAACAAATTAATTTGAGCACAGAAGTGTTTAGAAGGTTTTAAACAAGTGTGTTCCTTTTGTTGTTGTTGTGTAATTAATAACAAATACGGTAATCACATGGTTCCTTTTGAATTCTCATTTCTACTGTGACTTAGTGTTCCGTAAAGTCAGTGCTACTTTCTTTTAATTACTAAAAGCATGGCTGTCAATTGGTAAGTTATAATTTTTTTTTTATTATTTTCAGGTATGTATGTTTAGAATCCTGATTGCAGTCTCGTACTGTGACCATACAGACAGCTTTATGGTAGTATTTGAAGTACTGGCATCTAAAGAAAAAGATCTTCATTTCATGCTATAAAAGTAGACGAGAATTTATATGAAGAAGATACGGTAAGTACTATCACTCCTTGAATTCTTGCTATCTTCTTTGACTCCCCACTCCTACCACCAAGGGAAACATGTACTATTAAACAACGTACTAGGTTACACGTCAAACTTCTATGAATCCCTCACATGTTTATCGCGGATTCCAGGTTGAGAACAACTGCGATAAGGTGTAAGATTGGGCCGTATGAATACTGTAAAACAGAAGTAAATGCTTCGAAGCATGAGCATGAAGTAAAGCATTTGCTCAGAAGCAAAAGGTCGAAGGAAAAGCATTTACCGTACTTCAATTAGTATGGATAATCCTTACCTTTAACTTCATGCTTTTGCTTCGCGAAACTGAAGCAAATGGTTTACTTCCGGTTGAGCACGAGTATTTGCTTCACTTTTTAGTCATTCACTTTGAAAGAATTTACTTCAAAATTTGCAAGAAAAAGCATTTGCTTCTTTTTATTTATACCGCCCATCACATTCCCAGGAATTACCTCGATGAAAGTATAAGTAACTCCGTATCTTGATTCACTCAAAGACTTCTTTTCTTTCAGAGTTTCACCCATTCTTAAAGACCTTTTTTGGTTTGTTAAGCTCCTGAAGAAGAAACTGAACGGCGGTAACTCAATTGGTAGAGCGTTGACGTCGTATTGGGGAGTTCCTGAATTCGATACCAGCAATCAACTATTCTGACTGAGGTTTTTACAGGCTTTTTCCTCAGTCACGCCATGCAAATGCCGGGATAGAAACGTAGGATGCCAAAATGCCTTTCTTCCACCCTGTTCCGACCTGAGCCATAGATAGCTAAAGGTTACAAATTCAATTCAATCCCAGTAGACATTTGGTCTACAGTTCCGAAACCAAATTATGTTGTTAGTACAGTATTTACTTTCACTTTTTAAAGTTTCATTGTGGCATAAACAAGCGAAAGTACATATTTATTTTTATTGGCGCAACTTAACGTTTTAATCTTATGAGTATTTCTATTAGTCTGTATGAAATGTATGCAATATAATTATTCACTCGTACTTAGCAATAGATATTCTGTGAATCTATTTATACATAATTACCTCAGCATATGTGGCGTGGTCTAAGTAGGGGGCTGCGATTAATTTTAATTAACTTCAAGGACTTCCAATGTGCAAAATTTGTGAGTTATTTTGATGTTTTAAGATTTCATGTCCTAGCCATATCAGTTTGTTACTCTCGTGGGAGAAGGAATTCAGAATGTAGCGCGCAGTGACATTATAGTGTAGGTATCATTCGAGTATTTGCCTGTTAATACTGAAGAAGAACACTTAAAATATCAGTTATAGCATAGCTGGGGTAAAGACGATTCGAATGTACAATTTGTCTTCGACCTATGCCAGTAGGCTACGAATCTGGGTTTAGTAACCTTATAATATTGTATAAAAATGGTTGTCAGTTTACAATAGCTTTGATAAGCTTTCATATAAAATGAATTTATATTAACGACCTAAACTAGCTGGTGAGCTTCTGAGGAGGAGACCTACAGTTTTAGGTACAATATACTACGAACTACTCCATTCAATTGACCCCAGCGGGACTTAAACCCATCACCACGCGTACAGAAGCGAGCGCGCTAACCCCTCTTCCACCCCGAGGTCTGTTAGCTTTCATGTTGTTTTAATGTTTTTCAAACAATTTCTGTATTTTAGGGTTTTTACAGCAAACGATTGATCATTCTGTGACGATTGTCTTCTGTTGTTTCTTTGTTCTAAGTAAATAAATTGTTCTTCAGGGAAGATTCATGAGATTTGAATACGTGATCATGATTTTTATGAAATAATGAGATTATGTTGTACGTATGTGCAGGAACGTGGAGAATCTACATATTAGTTCTGTCGTTTATAATCATGAATATATACTGGTAGTAGATCCATACGTTGAATGGTTATTACGATAAACAAACATATCAAATATATAAATTGGTGCATAACTTTGAAGAAGTATTCACAGTTGTTGAGACTATTCAATAAAAGGAGTTTGAAATATTGATTTATGTGTACTTGAGTTTCTGCTATTAAAGGAATATAATGGATATACTTTAGCTACCACCCCGGCAAAATATAAGCTATAGTACTTCTATTGGATAAGGTATCTTCAGACTACAAAACGAGGTGGTTTTACTGCCTTTGTTGTTTTGCATAGCTGTACTACTTTTGAGCTTCCCAATAGTAGTGGCTATATTCATTGTTTACATAAGAGTACTTATTACTAAATCGGATTTACCTATTTTGTTCCTGTTCACAGAATCGTAGGGTTCTAATGGATATATTCTGATAGTGTGAAATCCATACGAATTCCCAAGTTTGGTAGCGCCTGTAAATGCCTATATGAGCTTTAAGCGGCTATTTTTAAGGTAAGGGCCTATTTTTATGCTTATTTTATATACATTTTTCTTCCAAAATCGTGAGAAATATGGAAGTTGCAAATTTTCAGGGTTATTAGCAATTCAAAAACGGGCGAGTTTTTCTGAGACATCTATTTTGGGATGGCTTTGTTTATGTTGCCTCAGGTCAGAGATCGCGACGTAAGATGAGTAAGAGGTTCCAAGGTTGCGGGTTCGAATCCCGCCTAGGATGTGGATGTTTGTGGATTCTAACAAGCATTGCACTCATGTAATCGTGACGGGCCGAAATCAGAGTTATTAAAATGGCCCATAAAGTTTACCAAGAGATATTCCAGAGACATTTTCTAACGTTCGTCAGATTCGTGAACATCAGTTGTTTACGATGAATTTAATTTCTTTTAATACATATTTTTATAATAATTTATAATTTAATATTAATATTATTATTACTGCATTTTAATTGTCATTAATTTATTCATATTGTCTTTTAATGGGGCTGAATCACCCCCTCCCACTCGAAAACCATCATTTTTTATGTGAAAGAAACTTAGAATGGATATAAACAATTCTATCAAAACTTTCTGCCCAATAAGAATGAACAGTCCCCTCCCACTTCGAATTATTTCGTAATTTTAGAAATTTATTAATGATACCTCGTGTATTAGCACGTTTAATGCAACACCCATTTCTAGGTGCGAGAGCGAAAACTACAGCAAGAGGGATAATGCCTAGCGTGAGCGGGGCGGGGAACAACTTCCACTCTTGAAACACATACGCGTATTGTTTATTGGACAGAGCACATTAGTAGCAGTTATGCCCGCCGGTATATGTTTATTGTTTTGAAATCAGCCTTTTGAGAAAACGAAAAATATGACCGCCTTTTCAATTGGCTATTTCAGCTTTTGATGCCCATTGCATTGCCTGTTTTAATTTATTTGACTGCCTTTTTGTCTGCTTATTTCGCATTTATTGGTGCCTATAAATCCTTGCTTTACTTATTACTCACGTACATCCCGATATGCGTTTATTCCCATGACACCAATCCAATATTTATAATAAATCACAGCCATATTCAATCCACTAGTGGATGAAGCCTCTCCCCGAAGGGAGGAGTTGGTCTACTGCTCCCACGCTGACCAGACGGGTTGGGAGAGGAGAGCCGAAGCTCTCACTGTGATCGCCACTGTCTTTTATTCACAGCAGCTCCCCAATTGTCCTCACGATGCTGGGTCAACACCGAAATTTTTGAGCTCCCACCGGGAATCGAACCCGGGACCGCTCGCATATATATATTGTAGTATTCCTAACTGGAGATGTCAACGACTTGCTTGAATCTAGTCGCGACTCTGTCAGACTTGAATCTAGTCAAGTTGATGTTCAAAAAACTCTACTCGAGCCGGTGCTTCCTCTCTGCTTGAGTCGACTCAGTGCTTAATATCTGCTCGAGTCCAGTCGATGCTCGAAGACTCACTGGAACCACAATCATAAATTCTGTTTTTTCTCTATATTACTGAACAATAGAGTTAGGAAAGTGTGAGCGTAACTATATAACTTCCAAATCAAATGTTATCAGAACTTGTCGACTCTTCAAAAGTGTTCTGTCCAATGATATAGAATTTCTATATCTAATATTATACATTGCGAAATAAGTTCTTATTTTCACAACAAATTAAGTTCACTTTTTTAGTTCGAATGAATCAAGATTTAATGCATTTTGCGCACTTGGAGAGTGCTAATATGTGAACAAGAGTTTTTTTTTTTTTTAGATTAAGATCGCATCAATAAGTCTTTTGACGGCGTAGGAGAAATAAGTAAAATAGTTGGTGGAAACATGGATAGCTTGTCTCGTTTTTAGAGACTATAACGAATTAAGTTTCGAGGAACACAGTAAATTTTTCACGTTCCTCACTATATATGAAAGAAGTGCGATGCGAATGTAAGCTTGACGTTATGAGGACATACATTGTGAGCAAAACGTGTAGACGTGTTTGGAAACTAATAGAATGGTCAAGAGGAGCGTTCAAAAGTAATAATCATCTACGTGCAAGAAATATCAATCCTAAATGTGTTACATTTTTCTATGGTTATCCATGTATAGCAGAATTTTTAATTATATGACTTTAGAACAACAGTTACACGTTATAACGTTATTAATAATCGCTACTGTTTTAGAACTTCATAATAAATGCCTTTTCTGACCTTTTCGTGTCTAGAAAGAAGATTATAGCTGATCTGCCAAATTCAATATTACGAACTACATTATAATAATCTCTTTTCTGCTGTAAAACAAAAGAACGAAAGTGAAGGGGAAGGGGTAGAAAAGGGGCGGAAAATTGTATCGAATCTGATGATTTGAGAAAATGATTTGAATTCTTGGAAGAACGCTATCTGAATACTAAGAGGAAAGAGGAGGGAGGGGGTAAATCTGAGGCTATTTTCATTCAAGTGCTTAATATTCGAAAACTTTCTAAACCCGCTCCACCTTACCTCCTATCCCTCCCTCACATGAACTCTTCATAATATGTATATGTAGTCTTCCAATATGCTTCTGCTTCCTCTGCAAGGAAAAAAAAATCGATCTTCATCTTTTTTCTTTCTTTGCTTTATACTTTCATGGCTGGACACACGAGAAGAGGAAAAAGGGCTTTCAGATGTTTCCTTTTCCTTCTTTCGTGTATGATATTTTTTTCTATAATCCTTTTCTTATTTTTTTCCTACTCTTTCTTCGATGCAAAAAGAAAAGCGCAAAGTAGAAAGTTGTCTTCAATCCTGTGCACGTATTGCTTCTGTTTGAATTTTTTTCTCGATAAAAATGGCTATATTGAGTTTGAGTGTTCCTTGTTCCTTTTTATTCTTCTTTATCTTGTCTTTCTCAGTTTTCTTGTTCTGTTTTAGCTTCTTCAACGCTCTTGGCGGTTTCTTCTTTTGTTTTTCCTTTAAACAGGACGCCTTTTGTAGCATTATAGCTAAGTTTTTGCTGCCGTTTCCGTTTGTAAATCTGCACTTTTTTGCTGTTTATACTTTATAGACCATTTTCAGGATTTAAACTGCCCTAGTTTTTTGTTTGTTTTTTGAAAAATCCAGAAAAATCACTCGCTAACGAAGTTCATGACATTTTTAGTAAATTTGCTAGAATTTGCGTACATTTATGAAATACACTCAATTTTATAATTCAACCCGTCTACAGGTTGGGCACTTCGAGCCAGGGCAATGGAATGCACGTGACGAGGTTACATCGGTACGGAACTCCATATGTAGTCCAACTATGTAGTCTGCACAGTAATCAATAATTCGTAGGTTGCGAATCGTTAGATCTAATGCAGCGTCAAACAGATGCTGCACTGGGTCAGCGGAGAGATCAAAATGGTTGTTTCATGGTGATGGATAAGTCAACAGTGTCCGGAAATGGACTGTTGACATGGCAGATTTTCTTGCTAGAATACCCCATCTTCTGTTGTTACGTGAAGTCTGTAAATGGATGTAAGTACTATCCAACAAAGCACAAAAAGGCGAACCTGTCAAAGATGACGTGCCAGAGATCCCATACCATTCCAGCTGAACACGCTCTATACCGGTATGAAGGCGATACCAGCCTGAATTGTGTCTTGGAGGCACTGGGTTCATAGATTCATGGGGTTATACATCATAACCGAACACTCCCATCAGCCCGAAGTGTGGTATCCTAACGCATCAGACCGAGCCCAGAGCAGTAGAAGTTATGTGATGTGATGTTAGCAGTGAAACTTTCAGGATCAACTATTACCATATCCCAATGCTTCCCGAGAATGCTGCATTCTCCTGGTGTATATGTTTGACTCCTGTTTGAAGGCAGTTGTGATTTGCACCATTGACGCTTTCCTGTTACTTCGTCCAAAACCGTCGGTACCCTCTTGCTTTGTCTCTCAAGGGTAATTCTGGTTAATATAGTATGCTCGCCATACACTCTCGATACCATTGATTGAAAGATTTCCAGATTTCTCACCATCTTCTTGATCTACCTCGTGCTCCTCGAGCACCCATTATTTCGGTCAACTCAAGACTATTGGCGTCTTTGACTATGAATACATTTATTGCATTCTCCTCCCTACATATCAGTAGATCTCATGAAGTTGATCTATTCAGTCGAAGGGAGCATTACATAGAGTTACAGCTACCAATAATCTCATGAATTAAGGTTTATCAATGTATATAATCAAACATCCTAGGTTATTTATGATTGACAATATTCTTATTCCATATTGAAAGTATTTTTTCGAATCTTAGTCATGTTTTAGTGCATCTGTATGAATGCCAGTAAATATGGGAAGACATAGGTTTGGTTCTGTCTGTCTGCTCCCTCCCCCTTTTAGATCTCAGCAACCACAAGTTCGACAGAGATGAGACATACACCGTTGGATTCGTTATGGTCGAAACAGTGGGGAAAACTATGAGTTTGACCCTAAAACTGGCAGATCTTTTTCAATAGCTTAGTATTCTCCGTTTGTGTCCCTCCTAGATCTCAGTAACTACAAGTCCGAGAGAGATTAGCTATTACCGTTGGATTTGCCATAGCCTGAAACAGTAGGGAAAATTGTGAGTTTGACTCTAAAACTGGCAAATTCTTTTCAGTAGCGTAGTATTCTCCATCTCTATGTTTGTTTGTCTCCTGAACTCAGTAACTACAAGTCAGATATAGCCGTACACCGTTGGATTCGTCATTGTGTGAAACTGTGGGGAAATTAGTTTGACTCTAAAACTGGTAGCTTCTTTTAAATCGCTTAGTATTCTCAATTTATGCTCCTCTTAGATCTCAGTAACTACAAGTGAAGATGAACCATGTACCGTTGGATTATTATTTATGGCCTGAAAGGGCAGGGATGACTATGACTGATTGTAAAGCTGACAGACTCTTGGCAATCGCTTACTAATCTCCAATGTCCATCTAGATCTTAGTAACTATTTCTCACACAGGAATGAACCATACACCGTTGGATTCCTTATGGTCTGAAACGGTTGGGAAAACTATAACTTTGACTCTTTCTTTTGGATAATATTAAAAGAACATTTGAATATACTTATTTATGGGGGTGCTTTGATTTTGTCCATAATAAAACACAACTACATGAGCCAGTCTCAACTTTCAGGGCGCATATTCGGGTAAAGAGATGGGGAGAAAGAAAGTGAAGCTTATTGTTGTTAACCGATAAGTGAGATTTTTGTACAGGAGCGAGAAAGATCTTCTCGTACAATGAAACATGCTTCTCTGTGCCAGAAGCAAAGGATTTATGTCATTTAACTCAATATGAGTGTAAAATATATCAACAGGTATTATATTATGGAGAATTTCAGAGAATTTCCAGATGCGATTAAGAACTGACTAGTAAGTTGTAGGTATCAAAGCTTCCATCATCAATAGTAATATTCTGCCGAAAATACCAGATCCCTCAATTCGCTTCGTTCATCCCACAAGTCTCTTCATTCATCCCGAGCTTGTCCATTCCTTTTTCTTGGTGTACTATTTATCTTCTTTGTTACTAGAAAGAAGTTGCGTTGTTCTTCCTTTTTCCTCTTCAAGATACCTTCGTTTGCATACTTCAATATGCAATCTCTGCGTAAACGATGTCCTAACCGCTTCTTCATTGTCTCATTTTTTTCTTCTCTCGCTTACTCTCTGCAACAACACTTCCTCATTACTTATCTGTGTGTTTAGCTGCTCTTTTGCTTTTCCATTCTTCTCCGTCCTCACATTTAAAATGTTCTGTTGTCAATTTTTCTTACGACTCCTCGTTTCGCCTCCTTACAACACTGTACTCCTTAGTCCTTACAAAACATTTCATCAATCTTTTCTTCATTTCTTTTCATCTCGGTCCATAGAAGCGATTTTTCTTGGTGAAAGCCTCTTTCGCCATTATTATTCTCGCCTTTATTTCTTGAATTCACTTCATATCTTCACTTATTATACTTCCTAGGCAGGGGTGGATTTCGGTTTCATTTTTTTGGCCTGACTCATTGCTTGGAGAGGGTACAGAAATGAGCATTATAACGGGCACAGCAGGATTTAGCTTTGTCCGGGCAGGCGTTTGGAAACTTTTAGTCTGGCCGGGCCAGGGCCGAAATCCGTCCCTATTCCTAGGTACGCGTTCTACTTTGTCTGTGCAAATTTTGATGATGGTTGTCATTTTATTTGTTGAATTATCACTCTCTTCGTTTTCTTTACTTCTTCAGTCCATGTTCCTCTTAACTTTTGTCTTGCTGTTTTAATATCTTGTTAACTAAAGTTTGATTTTGTGAGTTAAATCCTCTAGATTACAGCATCAAAGTGATACCGATTCAAGATCTTAAAGACAATAAAAAGAGTACTTCCTCTGATATAATGTGTTTAATTTGGACATTAATGATGTGTTTTTTTTATAGATAAGATTGTAGGATATCACACGTTAGTTTGGCCCCAAAGAAGGTAATTTACTGGAGTTATTGTGTTGCATTTAAGCTTGTATGTATACTTTAATATTGAATTAGTATAAGCAAGAATTAAATCCATACCATGAGTGTTAGTGAGACGTGCAGATCCTTCTTTATCAAAGGATTCTTAGCCTTGACAGGTTATCTTAATTAAAATAAAGAACAATTTCAAAGCATCGAACTAGCATTGAACCGTTGGATTTACGTAATGTATATGAAACACGAACAACTTTCTGTTAGCCTCTGACAATTTTTTCAATAAATATGGGAAAATTTTACATATGCGAGTAATTTGTTTTCTTTTGTATGGTAGCTCATATACGAACTTCGTACCATTGTGTGTGTGTGAGTTCTCATATTTTTTAAGATAATGGGCAAATGACAACCAATAATGAAATTTTGGAAAGCGACCCCAATAATACATGTGAATGTGTATCAAATGAACTATCTGAAGATTTTGGCACTGTTTATTTTAGCTGGAAAAATAGGATTCCCGTCATTGCGTAGGCGTATATCATCATCAATTACGGGAATTTTAATTTCTCAGTTAAATAAACAAAATATCACGTATTATTGGGGACGCTTTCCAAAATTTCGTAGTTGTCATTTGTCCAGTGTCTTTAAAAATATAAAAACACTCACTCACACACACATACACACCTACACACACACACACACACACACGCGCGCGCGCAGCGTTGGTATGAAGGCATCGTAAATCCTCGTCCTCGCATGTCCTTTAAATCTTTCCAAATGAATAGTCCGTATTAGAGTAATACATATATTTATTTCTCTGTTTGTAATGTCACATCTGGAATAACAAAGGAATCTCATAATTGATAACACATTTGTGGATATGTATACAGCGAGCTTTGTAGAGACAGTTTTAGCATTCAGTCGCTAAATTTAATGGGGATATCCATGCGCTCGAATGGCTAGTTATTTCGAATTTTATTTCTTTTTTTAATGCCTTCAGCTGTTTGTTTTTAATTAGAGAAGAATGCTCAAATCAGAGAATGGATTATAAGTGATGGAATGTGCATTGTCTATCAAGTATTGTTATCTCGTATGAAAACATACATGACTTCTTCATCCAATTATCGATTACCCGAAACAAAATGCTTTTTTAAGATGGTAAATTGTACACGAATGGATCAGTCTTAATACCAGAACGTGGTACAACAATACATTGAGTCAGAACGACTTCTTTATAGACAATGTAAACTTAAAGCAAATGTAATTGATTAAAAAATGACGTCACGTTCATAAGGTTGACGTGCAGGCTACAAGGAATTTGAGGAGAGAGAGATGTTGCTACTGTGAAAATTCAATTTGGCAGATATAGCCTTTTTTCTTCATAATTTTTGAATACTGTTTTTGACAAGTCAAAAACAACAACAACAACAAAGAAACCAACAACTTGATTATAAAAAAACTGTTTGAGTACAATTCATCACCTCATTTTCTTCAAAGTTGGAGTTCGTTAGGGCCTGTGCTGTTATCTCAAATAATAGTAGATAAAATTAACTATAAATATGATTAAAAGTCTGAGTATAACTTCTCAGAAACTCATGGTTGTTAAACAGAAAAGTAAAACAAAATATTCTTGTCTGGAATTGAGCGATCGGGAAGTTGCTGAGACGTATATGAGTATGTTACAGGAACAAAAAAATCCATAGGGGAACTGACTGTCTTTGGGAAGTAGGGATATCTGGTAACCTTACTCTAGACTGATTCGCTGTACCATGGTACTCAGTTTTGCTGTTACATATTTAATATTAATTTGTCTGTGTTGAAAAATTACCTCGTTCCGTAAAAGAAAACAACTATTTATAGCTCAATAAAACTTGAAGGATGCTCTGCGCTGATCGTGTGAATTCTAGAAAACACGAACACATTTACAAGATCGTAAATAGATACGTAGTCTATTTCCATGGCTAGCTATCATTAATTACATTTATTTCTTTATTTTGCTAATAGCATATTCAAATAGTATTGAAACTATTTTTACATTTTAAGCACTTTCTAATAAAAACAAAATATGATACGAAAGTGGATATTGCGCCTAACTAGATGCTACACCGCCAAATACACTTACTTTATACCTTTCCCACACATTGTTTCTTAAACTCTGTTTTGTAAGTGTAAATAATGTGTACAGAATGTTTATTTAGTGTTTTTTGAATGCGAGTCTTGCACACATTGTTTCCCAGGACTACTTTTTAAACAGATCTAATTTTTAAACACTTCTTGTATGTATTTTCGTGACAATACGTTCTCTTTCATTCTCACTTTTGAATTTAACTTCTTTAATATACTGTATAAGGAGAAAAGATACTTTTTTTGCTGTAGATCTTCTCTCTGATACACTATTATTGAGAAAACCCGGGATATATATCATTTCTACTGACTGTTTAAACTTCTTTCTTAGACTGTCAGCAGAAGTGTTGTTTGTGTATTTCTAAAATTAAATATGGCGGCCGACTGAAACATCTTTTATAATTTTAATATCTCACCTAATTTTTCCTTAAATTTTATATATGGAGGTTTCGAAGGTTGCTCAGATCGATTCTCAAGTTAATTTTGATTTCCGAAATTCAAGATGGCGCCTTCATTTATAAAACTCAATATGGCGCTCACCTAAAATGACTTGTTTTTAAATGGTTCAATTCCTGTGAAATTTCATCCATGTGTATTCCCAAAACCACTGATTTCGATGCTGAATAAAAGAAAAGAATGCAAGATGGTGGCAGCTTGAAACATTTTTATTTTAAAATGTCATGTAATTTTCGTTTTATATCTACGAATTTAGAACAACGTTGAATCTGATTCTGAAGTCCCAAGTTTCGAATTTCGAAAACCAAGATGTTTGCAATTCGAAATTTCTTTACTTTAAAAAAAAAATCATACGATGCTCGTTAATTTTCATATGTGGAAATTTCGAAGTGGACTTTCAACAACCCGATACAGCATTTCTTAAAATATTTGGAACTAAAAAAAAATGTGAAAATTGCGTTTTACGTATATCTGCTGCTTTTGAATTACACTGAACACACACACACACACACACACACACACACACACACACACACACACACACACACAAACACACACACACACACACACACACACACACACACACACACAGACAGACAGACTAAGAAGCCCTAAGCTATGAAAGGCAAGAGGGACCTGATGAGAGTGCACTATCCCAAATTACATGACTCACTTTGTGTAAATCTGATACCAAACATGTTACAGCAAAACACGATGGTTGTTTTCTTTCACATCTAGCTTTGTTTTTGTAGGTGCGTTTAGGGCTGTTGAGCACCTACGTAACAAAATCACCTTTTTTACGTTCTAGTACAATTTTGAAAGGGCAAATATACATAATAACTTTGTCAAATATTATTATTATGTTTACATATACATGAGAAAAAATATAAACCTTTTTAAGTAGAAGCTTTTAGTTGAATGTAATGTGTACAGATCTTTTGACACAGCATTATCTGCCATATATAACGCTCCTCGTGTCGCATAGATACTGTGTAATATGATAAATGTTCCTGAATGTTCAGTTTGTAACATGAACAAGTCGTTTAAAGTAAACTGATCAAGCTTATTCTTTTCTTTAGTTTAGCGATACAACTACGTTCATACTTTGGGGTGTAGGTAGTACCATAGACTAAATAATAAGACAGACTTTTCACGGCTACATATTTTCATCTGCGCTAAGGAGCACGTGAAGCCTGCCGCTAGATGACTCTGGCGACTATTTTCAATCGCTGGTTCTTTCTTGTAGTAGCCACCAGTCACCAAATGGCAGACTTCAAAAGCACGTGCTCTTAAGCAAAAACCTATTGATTTTAGCGCAGACGAAAATAGGTAACGGTATAAGTCTACATTATTATTTAGTCTATGGTAGTACTTGAACCTAAACAAGTGAGATGGGTCCCCGTCGAGGTATTGTGTACATGTACTACCGCCGGACCCCAACAACAAGCGTCCAATTTAGATTATTTTGGTGTCCTTGGAAAAGTTCCTGCGAGACTTTTCGAAGGGCACATCAACCATCATCGTAGCCCTTGTATTTCGCGAGTTGCAAGTTGTCGACGGACAGAAATGACCTGTGCAGCTTTGAACTCGTCTCACCGAAACCTTTTCAACGACACCTCAACCGACTTCCAATCCCTAATAGTTCCTGAGCTGTAATTGTCGACAGACGGACAGAGTTAGTTCCTGAAGCGTGAGAAATAGTAGAGAAAGGTGCTAGAGTGGCCTAGGCATTTTTAAAGTTTACCTCCTTCGTTAGTCTATCTAGGAACCTTTCCGATTAAAAGATCCCTTCCCTTCCCTTTTCACTATCATTATATCGAATGAGAACTGTTCATTAACTAACTTGTATGTTTTTGTTATATGAAAGCAATTTCAAACAATGAGTGGAGTAATGACCGACAGTACTGATTACTCCTTGGTACTTACTACCAGTAACGGGCAAATCAAGCACTGGTTATTGAATATAACTGTTAACAGCTGAAAAAAAAAATGTCATGTTCAACAGGGAAGATCTTGTTGTTGCGCTTATTTGGAGAAGAAAGTGAAAACAGAGAAAAGTGAGTCTACTTTATTGGTTGCATGTTGCTTGGAAAGAACAAAAGGATTATTTGAAATTGTCAAGTATTGTTGTGGTTTGAAGGTCGATTATCTGTGGTTTACAAGGCTTGTAGCCGCACTTTCCACGTTTATGTGGTTGTGCCACCGGGAAGCAAGCAACCTTTTTATTTAGACACTATTTCTTTGTTTGTGTTCATCAACATTGCAAATAGAAGATTGAGTATAAAAGGTTGTCTTTTGTGGTTTTAGGTAGATCTCCCAACTTCGGTGTCCGTTTTTCAGTTTTCTACCCGGCGACCTTATAAACATTTTCGGGGCATAGGATTATCCCGGTTTATTTTCAAACAGCAAATAATTTTCATGTTTGCGTGTTTTCCTGAACATCACCGAGGTGGGAAGAAAATGTGTCTATATATGCAAGAAAAGAAAGCGTAGACCAATGATTTTTTTTTTTTTTGCATCAAATGACAGTTCTGAGTGAAGTAATTGAATCTAAGCAAGAACTGTGGCAAGACAAACTATTCCTTGAAGAATGAATTGATTTCTTCTGTGAATGCGAACGCCCAAACAGCATTCTTAATTACACACAATTTGTAGGTGCGTTTGCAATTCCGTCATTAAAGATGATTTTCTCCTAAACGAACATTCAGTGGACAGTAGAGAGAAACAGAATGGAAATTGAAACTGGAAACAGTATTACTAGTTCTGTGTATTTGAATCGTATATGTTTAAATCAGCCCAGGAGCAAAATTTGAGAAAAACGTTTTAAAATGTGAAAATTGTGAGAGAATGTGAGATAAATTCTATGGAAGTTAGCAAGTTCGATGGTTCAAACATGATTTTGAGTCATGAGATGGCATTGCTATTGCAATATATCAATAGGCTATTGGTCAATACAGGCTGGGACTAATGCCCTTTTAAAAAAAATTGAAGAAAAAGTACAGAAAACATTTATTTCCCTTTATTTTCCACTCATTTCCTTTTATTTCCTATTAATTTATAATTCTAAAAAGATAATGCTGACTGCATCCATTATCAATTAAATTCTTTTGAAGTTTATAACGCTGATTTATCAGTGAAAGAAAAATCATCTGGCAGCAAGTTTAGTTATCTTAATTTTTATTGTTCACAGGCCACTTTAAAATATAACATAGTATTCTAAGTACTCATCCAACACTTAACTCCGTAGTTTTTCCAAATCCTTAATTTTATTGCACTTCATGGAAACTTTTTTTCTAATAAATAAGTTATTGTATTTATGTATGAATCCCTGACTGATGTCATTTTGAAGGAATATGAAGTTTTGATTCACTACAAAACTTAGAGAAGTTGATTTATTCCTTGCATTTTCGTACCACGTGCAGCTTTAGTTGTATTTTCTGGAACACTGAAAAACTAAAAATAATCAAATTTTGGACTGATGCCCTTTTACAAGCATACAATCGAATATTTCCTGTGCGGAGTTTTATCAACTAGTGCCAAAGGATGGAGAACTTATCAAGAAACGTGGTAGCAGTGACAAATACGAGCATAGTCTGCACTTACGTTGTCTTCTTGACGTAAATAGAACTGTAATAATTAATAATGTACCGCAACCAACCGTTGTGTTTTGCATGACACATGATAAAAAGTGTTCCGGTTTTTTAACTAAAGTTTTTGGTCACCCTCTCTCTGTTATATAACTGATATTCCAATTTATTATCAAATGAGATTGGGAGGAAGATGCATTGAAAAACGCTCATAAACTTCAACCTCGTTTACTTCGAAACAAAATAACGATCAAATATAAATACAGTATTAGTGAAAACAAGGAATACTGTTACAAAACTGCACATATAATTTATGTTCACTTCAGTTTCAACAAAGTATACTTGAAAGATACAAGATTATTCGATTACAGGAAAATCACACCACAATATTCAAAACTTTGTTTTAAAAAGATCTTCAGCTGACAACAGTGGTTTCAGAATCTTCGCTTACAGAGATGACTATTTATTATTATAATAATAATTATTATTATTATTATTATTAATTTTAGGAAAACCTTTCAAAACTGGACATTAGGCCAGCCTATAGAAGCGAAGATGATGTTTTGGGGCTTAGTGTCCGCTGCCCGACTACAAGTTCAAACCGGACACCTAATACCAGGTTTTCAGAGGTGTTAACCTAAATTTAACCAAGATCTAAGTTAGTCTAAATACGGAATTTTACTCTGTGAATGATGATTCACAATTTGAAAGTTGCCCCACAGTTTGAATTGTTACTTATTTTGGTGAACCTACTGTTGTCGGTTCTAGAATAATATTTTGTTACTTCTACTTACGGTAGTTATTTTTCTTGTTCAAAAGTACTTCAAATTATAAAAATGTGCTATGTACTTAATAATTCAAGTATTTTGTTTAAAAATAAAATTAAAATGTTCTAATTTTGACTCAAAACCGTTAATTTTTTTTATTCTGCAGGTTTCAGCGATTTTTGTTTTGTAAGGGTATTTATTGTTTTCACTAATATTGTATTTATATATTTTATTCTTTGAACCATTTGTTAAAAATAACAATTCGACTATGAGATTGATTTTTTTTAAAGAATTTTTTGTGAATCTTCATACTGCCATCATTTCACAATAAATTGAAAGGACCTAAAAAGGAATAGGAGTTCATAATCGTCCAGGAATAGACCCTGGGAATCTATTTTAAACTTGTAACCGGACGCTGGATAATTGCTCTAAAATCTGAACAATTCTATTTAAAACCATTCGGATGGCATCCCTAGATGTGTCAGAACATCTTGAGAAAATTCAGTTTCTATTGTCTACCTGTTTAATATAACGTTATCTTTCTTTCTCTCCGTGTGTGTTGTTTACTGTTACTAGTGTCCCAGGTGTAGATAAGCGGTTTCGCTCATCACCTTGTAACCAAGTGACTCGGGAGTTAAATTTCGTGTAGTGGTTCTCAATCTACTATAAATGTAGGTTACGTTCTCGGGACTCATCCCAATTCGATGAGCAAATAGGTGGTTGTTGTTTTTCTTTTTTTAAAAAATCCGAAACTGGTTGAAATTCGAAATGAAAAACAATAATTCAATTTGCTTTCAAAACTGAGATTTCTTAATTTTGTTTTCTTTGTTCAAACCAAGTTTTCGATTTTTGTTTCACCTTTCGGTTCTTTTAAAATCATAAATGTATACGACTGTGTTTCAAAAAGAGAACACAGAATTTCAAAAATCAGTTTTCCATAGTACAAGCATGGAAATTGATTGTCAAACTTTTTAAAATAAAATAAAATAAATAAATGCATAGTTTTGGAGCTCAAGCGTCCAAGGCCATCGAGGGATCGTTACAAATGGTAATATCACGTCAAATAAGAGCGTAAGCAATATTGGTTTAGCAAACTATGCTCAAAGTTGGGCATAAAAAGTGTATATTTGAGCATTATTTGGCATTATTTGTGATTGAGGAGTTCACCACTCAAGAAAATTTCATTGTGTTTGAATTGATGTAGAGCGTTAGACGAACAAACTTAACTCTCGTGGCAGGTGCACTACCCGTCAATAATAAACTTACATTCTTTCGGTACAATTTTGAGTTCCATTTGATAAGTCCTATGCCATTATTTGCCGAGACACTTAATAATTCGTGACGATGCCGCACTAGCTTTGGGCCTCTGTACTTCCAAAACTATACATTAATTTTAGGCATGTTGACTTATCAATTTGCAACCTTGTACCATGAGGAATTAATTCCTGGAATTTTGCCGTGAATACGATGAAAGTTGAACATAGGAAAAACGAAAACTGGATTTGAATGAGCAATCAAAGTTATAGAAGGCCTTACCGAGCCGCCGTAGCTCAGTGGTAGAGCGTTGGCGTAGCATTTCGGGAGGTCGTGGGTTCAATTCCAGTGGCCAACTATCCTGTGTGATGTTTTTCTTTAGTTACAACAGGTAGATGCTGGGATGGCACCTTTAATTTAGGCTCTGGCCGACACCTTCCCGCATCCTTTCCCTCCTCTATCCTGGCCTGAGCCTTAGATGCCTAAAGACTATAAATAAAATTATATTTCTTATAGAAGACCAAAATCTGATTTTGAAATAAATAAATAAAAATTAACAAGTTTTCAAGGAAAACCTAGTTTGACAGAGAAATATAAAAACAGGGGTTTGAAAAAGAAACTACGTACAATAAAGAAAGTGAAAAACATGTTTTCAAATGAAAATAGAAACAGGTTAAACCGATTTTTTTTTTGTGCTGATTCCTAAAATAAACTCCTGTTGACTTCATTAAGAAAACAAAGATATTTCTTTCTTTCCAAAGTTGAATGGAGGCAACTTCCGATCTTTTCTGTACATCAAGCCTCTGTAGGTACAGATACAATTGATACTAAAGAGTAAAAAGTACTCGATACTGGACCGGAGATCGAAAGAGAACATCGACATCAAGAGTGGAACGTGTGTGATTGGGAAGCGGGTCGACTGGGTGGCGCAGTTGGTAGCGCATTGAGACGGTAACCCAAAGGTCCCTGGTTCGATCCCCGGTCCAGTCACATACTTTTCACTCTTTAGTATTATTTCTTTCTCGTTATGTGCAAATTTGTCCACCAAACAGCATTATATCGTACATTTAAAAGATAACTCTGACAAACTCAAAATTTTCTTATTTTTTTTTTCTTTTCTAAAAGCGTTAGAGTACCATTTTCCTTCATTGGCAAAAAATGCCATAAGTGTGTCTACATTGGTGGCCGGTAGATAACATAAGTGTTTGACGGATTTTTGTATATACAAAGTAAAGCTTCTCAAATAAGACGTCACTTCTTTAGCTCCTCCTGTAAAATTGTACTTTTTTTTTAGTTGTAACACTTTGCAAATGTGCGATATAACGTTTTTCGTCAAACAATATCTCCTGACGATGTTGGCAGAAAGGCTGACGAAACGATCGTCGGATTATAATTACTTAATACACAGTGAATATCCTAAAGACATACATTGTGAAAGCCCTAGAACACGTATCACAGTTTAATCTTGTAGTAGGTTACTTGATCTCTGGAACCTATTAACGTAGAAAACTTGAAAAATATATTGTCAGATTCATTTTCGAAATAAATTTCTTCTATTGTTCGCATTAGTAAGATTATTTCAGATATAAGAAAACAACAAATGAAATTGCAGTTTTATGATGTAGAAAATAGTTTAGTTAGATCAAAATTTCAAATTACTTTTACCATCTTCAAGGTTGAATCACTCGAATGATTTTTGTTTCGAATTTCAAACCATGTACTAACTTCAGATTTACGATGTAGAATACTTCTTTTCGTTTTGGTGACACGGATTCAGAATCACCCTGTGTCATTCCTTGAAAGAATGTCTTACAGAAAGGAAAGTACAGCATACATACAGTATATATATATAAGCTTGAAAAACAACTTCTTTTAAACATAAAAGTGACATTCAATGACTTCTTAACGTCCAGTTCAATGTCGCTAGGGTGTGTGCTTCTTCACCCACCACCTGGTGTCATGAAACGACAAAAAAAAAAAAGTTCGTGATTTTTTTTTTTTTTTTACTGTACCAAGGCATAGAGAAGATGTAAAGAAAGGACGAGAAAAAGATGCAAAAAGCGAATGAAAGTGTGTGTAAAGTCATTGACCTACAAGATATATTCAGAGCCTCTCTATCTCTCGCTGTATGTGGGTATGTGTTTTTGTGTCATTGTTTTTCTTTTGTAACGGATATTTGGTCGACACCCGCTGAGAGTGTTACTGATATTGTTACAACGAATGAACGAAGTAGAGATCGAAATAAGCATACGACACAAAGAGGTATTTTAACTGAACTACTGCTGGTGAAAAATCGCCACCATTGTTCAAACTCCCATTCATAACCATTTCATCGTTTTATGGTCATCGGTTTCCAGATCTTTTTCACATCTCAAAACAGTTTGATCACTTACGTGTGCTTTACGTGTACAAAAAGATATGAAGACTGATGTGCGTCAGGTTTAAAATGTAAATGTGCATTTGAGTAACACTTACGTACAGTATAAACACAATTATTTCTGTTTAAAATCACTATATCAACTACAACTTACTTTTGCTTTCTTCCTTTCCTCCTTTCTTTGGATTCTCGGTTTATGGTCACTTCTTGTTTTATGTAAAAGCTTGTTAAAAGTTTGTTCTTAATTTCTATAAAAATAATTTATGGTTTCATTTCAGTATCTGATTAAAGTTTCCCCAGTGGGTGAGTGGTAACGCTCGCTGCCTTGTAATCAAGGGATCCCGGGTTCGATTCCCGGTGGGGGAACAAGTGGTTCGGAGCCCACGTTAAACTGTATGTCCCGTCCTTCATAGAAGCTAACCAGCTCGTTTAGACGTCAATAACAATTTAGTCAATCAGTATCTGATTAAAGTTTGTGCCACACACGTCGCAACATGTGCAAAAATATAAACAAACTGGTTTGTACAAGCTAGAATGCATTAATAAGTGATTCTAATAGTTTGTTGGAGCAAGGATAGATAGTCTCGATTCTATTGTCGAGAGCGATGTCAAGCTGCGTCGCTGAACATTACCTTAAATACGTCAGTTTTCGCACTATTTATTTTTGAAGTTTTATTTTTTTTTAACTTTTTAACTTAGGGAATTTGGTCTAGTTGATATTGAATTGAAATTTTATTTATGGCCTTTGGGCATCTAAGGCTCAAGCCTGAATAAGGGAGGGGAAAGGATTCGGGTAAGGTGTCGGCCAGGGCCTATGTTGAAGGTGCCATTCCGGTATTTGCCTGGTGTGACTGAGGAAAACCCCGATATCGAACCCACGACCTCCCGAATGCTACGCCAACGCTCTACTATCGAGCTACGGCGGCTCGGTAACCTTGTCTAGTGCCGAAGGTCGCTACCTCCGGAGAGAGTGTGCGGAGATGACGCTGATTGCACTTTACTCACGTGCGCCATGATGATTGCGATTTTTCTGTAAGTTCTACTAGGCTAATTGGATGGTATTTCAATAGTTTTAATTCGTATTTATATCCTCTCGTGTACTCACAGCCTTGAAATCGTGGTAATTAAAAAAAGTCGCGTTGAAAATCACATTGAATTGGCCTAGTTGTAATGTACTGGCCTAGTTGTAATGTAGTTAAGTTTGGATTTGGCTTTGCTCAAAATGAAAGTGATTTAGTTATAATGTAATATTTGCATTAGCGAAAAACTGTAATAGATCCTATAATGTGTGAAATCAACCACCACAACGCCGCAAATGAATATGTAATTCATGTGTCACGAATTTTATTTCAAAATAAGAATAGAAATTATTGCTATCGTTTATCTAGAGTTGTATTTGATATAAATCTTCTTTCATTCACATATTATTCAACATAAAGGAGAAATTACACTGTCTGTTCAAGATTTATTATCTATATTTGAAAATACTATGTTTTTGACGATAATGTGATAAATACAAGAGAGTAGCTCGGGTAAATTTCGTTCAGAAGAAAAAACAAATCAATAC